>JAXIUT010039769.1:0-12657 GCA_035586675.1 Eurytoma californica | reverse complement strand
AAGTATCAGCGGATTTGCCTCTTAAGAAAAAACCCAAGAAAAAACCAGTTGTTGAAGAAGCCGCAGATGAAGTTACTGTAACTAAACCTGTTCCAGTCGAAGAAGAGAAAGAAGAAACAGAAATAGTTGAAGAAATCACTATTAAAAAGAAACAAAAGAAGAAACCTGTCACAGAAGAAATCAGCGAGGAAGTAACGATCGAGAAACCCAGAGAAGAACAAGCTACTGTAACACCCGTTGAGGAAGTATCAGCGGATTTGCCTCTTAAGAAAAAACCCAAGAAAAAACCAGTTGTTGAAGAAGCCGCAGATGAAGTTACTATAACTAAACCTGTTCCAGTCGAAGAAGAGAAAGAAGAAACAGAAATAGTTGAAGAAATCACTATTAAAAAGAAACCAAAGAAGAAACCTGTCACAGAAGAAATCAGCGAGGAAGTAACGATCGAGAAACCCAAAGAAGAAGATTCTCAAAAACCGACTGAGGAAGTCTCAGTGGATCTGCCTCTAAAGAAAAAACCTAAGAAGAAACCAGTTGTTGAAGAGGCAGCTGATGAAGTTACTGTAATTAAACCGGTTCCAGTTGAAGAAGAGAAGGAAGTACTGGATTCCATTGAAGAGATTACTATTAGAAAGAAACCTAAAAAGAAACTTGTTACAGAAGAAATCAGCGAGGAAATAACGATTAAGAAACCCAAAGAAGAAGAAGATTCTCAAAAATCCATTGAGGAAGTATCAGCGGATCTGCCTCTCAAGAAAAAACCTAAAAAGAAACCAGTTGTTGAAGAAGCAGCTGATGAAGTTACGGTAATTAAAGCCGTTCCAGTTGAAGATGAAAACGACATTGAAACAACTGAAGAAGTACAGGAGTTTACATTGAGAAGAAAACCTCCTAAGACTACCCCTAAGCCTATCGAAGAAATATATCAAGATGTAACTATTAAGAAACTTCGTCCTCGTAAAAAACTTCGGTCTGATTTCAAGGAAATAACAGAAACTGAAACGGTTACATTTAGACCTCGATCGACAAAAACTAAAGAAGATGTAGAACAAGAGTTTAAAATTTCATTAAACACTTATGAAGAAGAAGATATTTCGATGTCTGGAAAAGTAAAAATAAAACCAAAGCGCAAAACCTTAACCTATTCTGAAGAAACAGGGGAAGAAACGATTAGAATAATTCAAGAGTGTGATGATTCGGGACCTATAATTGAAGAAATTATTTACGACTCCGATAAAGATGAATATAGCATTGATGAATTAGAAACAGATGAATTAAATTTACCACTAAAACGAAAACCAAGAAAACAAGAACGAGCATATTCTGTTGAAGAGATAGAAGATGATGACGTTCGCTTAACTTTGAAAACTGAAAGAAAATATTCTCATCAAGAAACAGATGAATCATTAGAACTAAAATTGAAACCAAAACGTCGAGTGTCAACTTATGATGAAGGTTTGCATATTGCATATTTTTTATGATCTTTTGATTATTAACATGCACAGCTGCTTACAGAATTTAATGCATAATTTATATCATCTATCATTTGAAGTAGTAAGTAAGTTGCCCTTCTTTCTTTCTTCCTTTTCTCTACATCATACCCTTCTTTTAACTGCACTAGAAAAGCATATCGGAAAAGCGGTAAAAACTAATTATTAATAAAACGTATTTCACATAAGTAAAAAAGAAGTTAATAAAATATTAATTATTTTTCAGAGGAAGCCACTCTTAGTATTACAAAAGAGGATGATATTTATGAAGAAGGTATTTATTTGTGTAAAATTTATTTTAAAAAAATTTGTATCAGTAACAGAGTCTTATATTTTACATATTTTGTAGACGTGGAGTACGTTATACATGACGGTGATGCCATGTTCTCAATTTGTTCCTACGTTGCGGAAACAAAGGAGGCTATTAATTTAGTCGAAGGAGAAAAAGTTTACATAATTGGTAAGTATTTACATAATTGGTAACTTTTCGTAGCTTAAAGATCAGCAGTTTAAACATTGCGTGAAAATAGTGCTGTTACTAGCGATAGTAAGTTTCTTATCGTGAATTGCCTTCTAAGGCAATGCTCTGCCCTAGCGCGCACGAAACGGAGGCTAATTCTAACGACACCTCACTGGAGACTGATATATCTTTACATCCTCCGTCATATATTGATTGATCAGGCCTCTTAATTCTATGCATATATGCACATTTAAGATACACTTATTCATTTAGCGTTTATTCTAAAGTGACTTACTATTTGCATTATAAATTACTAATACAAAAAATATATATTTTTTAGAACATACAAATTCTGACTGGTGGTTTGTAAGAAAAAACCTTACGCAAGAAAAAGGATGGGTTCCTGCTCAATATCTTTTGGATGAAGCACAGTACACCGTATATTTACAACGAAAACTTCATGAAAAGATAGATAAATTGCCAGTTTTTGAAAGTAAGGTTAAACTTAATAAAAAAAATTTTAAATACAATGTATTATCTCCAAAACTATAATTATTCAATTACATCTTTCTTTAGAACCTGCTCCGGGTGAAAAGACCATTGCTCCACGGTTTATTGAAAAATTACAGCCGATTCATACGCCAGATGGGTATACAGTACAATTTGAATGTCAAGTTGAAGGCATACCACGGCCTCAAATTACTTGGTTCCGTCAAACAGCAATTATTAAACCATCACCAGATTTCCAAATGTTTTATGATGATGATAATGTAGCAACACTCATAATTAGAGAAGTTTTTCCTGAAGACGCTGGAACGTTTACTTGTGTTGCCAAAAATACTGCTGGATTTGCATCGAGTACTACGGAATTAACAGTCGAAGTACCTGGATCTGATCAGGGATCCGATATAACCATTCTTTCTAGAAAGAGTTTATCAAGGTAATTTTTCAAGATATGTAAATTTATTGATTAAAACCTTTCTGGGTACATAAATATTATTAGGTAGTAATCAAAATATAAATGTATATAAAATTTTTCAGAGAATCTTCCTTAGCTGATATTTTAGAGGGAATTCCTCCAACATTCTCCCGACAACCAAAAGCTAAATGTGTAGATGAAGGAGACGATGTTATCCTTGAATGTAGATTGGTAGCAGTACCAGAGCCAGAAATAACATGGTTATATAACGAAAATAAAATAACGAACAAAGAAAACATCGTAGTTGTGACTGAAAGTGATATGCACATGTACTGTAGTGTGATAAAAATCAGTAAAGTACTTAAACAGCAAGAAGGAAAATACAAGATAGTGGCCAAAAATAGAGAAGGCGAAGCTACAATTGAAATTCCTCTTAAGGTAAAATTCAGCGAAAAATAATATTTAACTATTTCTACAAAATATTTGACTCTATAATTATATACAAATCTTGCCAGAGAAATATTTGATCAGATTCGTACTTGTAAAGCAAGAGCTATTTTCCGGCATTATTTATTAATTTATTTTTGAGAAACGTAAAAAAAATAAATCTTAAAAACAAGTACCGATTTCCCTAACTATTAGAAATATTATTATTATTTATAATTTCTTTCAATATTTTATCAATCATTATTTACGATTTCATATTACTTCTAGGTACAAACTGGCAATAGAGAACCACCAGAAATATTGGAACCATTGAAACCTTTTGCAGTAAGAGAAGGAGAAACGGTAGTACTTTCCACTCAAATTGTAGGAAATCCACCTCCTTCAATAAAATGGTTAAAGGACGGCAAACCGTTGGATAAACTAACACCGAAAAAAGATGGAAATATGAATACATTAACTTTAATTCAACCTCAAATTTCGGATTCTGGAGAGTATTCGGTTATTGCAACAAATGAACTTGGAACAGCAGAAACCAAAGCTACTCTGACAGTTGAAGGTAATTAGATTTCAAATTTTTAATTCTATTGATTTAATTGAGAATTTTCATGAATATTAACAGTAAAATTATCCATTTTATAGATACAATTTTAATTGTTCAGTGCTCTACTTTATTAACTTATAAATCGTTATTTATTGCTTTTTAATTTAAATTAAAAATCCTCATTTAAAA
This sequence comes from Eurytoma californica, assembly GCA_035586675.1. Lineage (NCBI taxonomy): Eukaryota > Metazoa > Arthropoda > Insecta > Hymenoptera > Eurytomidae > Eurytoma > Eurytoma californica. The sequence continues at coordinate 8,614 of JAXIUT010039769.1, read as the reverse complement.
AATGCTGCTTTAAATGTGTGAGTCAGAATAAAAGTGTCGTAAGTCACATTTTCAAAAGAATTGAATTAGGGGTAACTTTACTACCAAAAATCGAATATGCGTAATATTAAATGCAAAAATTATATCTTTGACATAGAAGAATGTCTTAAAATGAGAAGTACACGTCTTATGCCAATCTCATTCTGACCCACACATACTAATGCTACTTTACCTCATTAGCTTAAAAAGTGTTGCTTTTATTTATACCCATAAACATAATTGACTTATCAATAAAAACTGTACCAAAGACGTAAAGGGGACCTTTTTAAACTGAGTGTGGAAATTGTAGTACGAGCCGAAGACCAGCCACCAGCTCTGCTGGAGGAAGACAAGTACTGCAAGCACACGAAATTAAAAAGCTCACTTAGCCCTTGATACAGACTATATTTTCTGCGGTCTGTACCAAAGGCTTTTTAAAGTTCTGAATGTAAAAAATTGTAATAAAAATAATGAGGTTTATCTTTATCTAAAATTACAATATTGCAACTAATGTCTATTGCAGCTGCTGCTACCTTAGACGCTGCGCTTGCTTTGGCAGTAGAATTAGCGAAGGAAGATTACAAGTTGCTTCATCCAATGAAGGGTATTAATGCATTAAACTAACAATAAATTATCCTGCTTTTTTTCTAAACGTCTGTAGGGAAAAAATTTAGAACTGCAGTTGTACCGATCCAGTATATTTAAGCTCCAAAGTTTTTTTATACCCCTTTCCAATAAAAAAAAACACGTGCCGATTATTTTAAATTAATAAATTCCGTAACAGTCTTTTCAATGATATTTTATCAACTTCAACTAATTTATACGTGATATGATCACCTCCTAAAAATATTTAAGAATGTACATCTTTGAGGAGGAAAGAACTGTATATTCTTTCAAATTACATATTTTCAATTTGTTTTTGAACAAAACTAATATGCACATAATTGATTTTATTTATACAGAAATGCCCAGCGGTGCTCCAGAACCACCATTATTTACTGAAAGATTCCAAGAGTTAACAGTCCCAGAAAAGGGTACATGTAAACTCGTAGCTAAAGTGACTGGAAATCCTGTCCCTGAAGTAACGTGGTTAAGGTAAAAAAATCATAAAATCCTATTATTATTTATCAATTTTTTATACTTTATTTTTATTGTGAATCCCATTGCGATTACAGAAACAACAAGCCACTAGAGAAATCACCAAACATAACTGAAAGCTACGATGGTGAGAATATTGTTCTTGAAATAAGAAATGCTAATTCGGAAGTTGACGCAGGTGATTATAAATGCGTGGCTGTAAATCCAGTTGGTAAAACATCCCATGGTGCTAAAGTAACCGTGGATGTAGCTAAGGTGTCATTCGTTAAAAACCTGGAAAGAAGAAAAACCATTGATGAATACAAAACTCTAGAATTAAGCTGCGAAACATCCCATACTGTTTCAACAACATGGTGGCATAATGATAAAGAAATCAGTGGTATGGATCATCGTGAAGTCATTCAAGAAGGAAAGATTCACAGGCTTGTCATTAAACGCATTAATAAAACCGACGAAGGAACTTACAAGTGTACCGTAAAGAATCAGAAGACTTTCTGTGATGTAACTGTTAAAGGTAAATATTTTTAATCATTTGTAAATTTTATGATACTTGTTCAACAATAATAAAAATATTTTCTTTTAGCTTCGAAACCTGAGTTTGTTAAGAAGTTACAAGACTTTGAAGTTACTGAAAAGGATGAAGCCATTTTGGAAGTTGAAATAACATCTCAAACTGCCGACGTTTCATGGCTTAAAGATGGTGCCCCCTTGAGTCCATCCACTGAAAAATTAGAATTTATTAAAGAGGGAACCTTGCGTAAATTGTTAATTAGATCAACTTCGATTCAAGATGAAGGAGAATACACCTGTACTTTAGTTGATCAAGAGTGCAGTGCGGAAATTACTGTTGTCGGTAAGTTTAATGCCACTAGGCGATTAATTCAATCTTTATGCTACATAATTTTCAGAAAAATAAATTCAGTAAATTCGAAAAAATTTATTACATTATTTTTAAAAACAAAATAACTGATAGCAGATATGCGTTAATTCTTGTAATTGAGAGCGTCTTTTTCTTTCAGAATTGCCACCTGAAATCATTACCAAGATGCAAGATACTACTGTGGCAAAGGGTGAAAAGGCAACATTTGAAATTGAATTAACGAAGGGTGATGCCTTAGTACGATGGTTTAAGGACGACCAGGAGCTGCAATTTTCAGAACATGTTCAACTCTCTATTGATGGCAAACGTCAGAAATTAAAAATTTACAATTCCAAACCAGAAGATGCAGGAGTTTATTCTTGCAAAGTTGGTGATCAAACATCTACCGCTAAATTGACTGTTGAAGAACCCGGAGTTGAATTTATCAAACGCTTGCCAGAAGTTACTTTGGTTCCTCTGAATGAAGATGCAACATTCGAGGTGGAATTGTCTAATCCAAATATTCCAGTTAAATGGTTGAGGTAAGTAATAATTTAGCGTAGGATTAGATCTTAGCATTTCAAATATTTAATGATTTAATGGGTTTTAACATGTTATTAATGATTGCATTTTGTGATTTGCATTTAGGAAAGGACAAGAGATTCAAGAATCTCCTAAATATACAATCATCGATGATGGTCCGAAAAAGAAACTGATCGTTAAAAAATGCACCGTTGAAGACGCTTTGGAATACAGTGTAATAGCAACAAATGTAAAGTCTTCCTCAAAACTGAAAGTGGAAGGTAAATACAGTTCGAAGAATCTTAAAATATTACAAATTTATAAATCTTCAGCAACATAAAGACTTTTTAAAATTATATTTATTAAATTTTTTACTAAAGCAGCTCCGTATAAATTAATTTTCTTTTTTTTTTCATTATAGTCGTGGAAGCTGCGCCTACAATTAGTACGGATTCTCCTAAATTATACAAGGTAAAAGTTGGTAGTGATGTCGAGATGAGCGTTAATTTCACAGCTGCGCCAACACCGACAGATGAATGGACCGTTAACGGTCGTATAATTCAAAAATCCAAACGAACTGTTCCAACAATTGATGAAGAATCAGCTACGCTCACAATTAAAAAAGTACAGAAAGAAGATGTTGGGGATTATACTTTGAAACTTGTAAATGTACACGGAGAAGCAACTTTAAATATTAAACTTATCATCATGCGTAAGTTTTTTTTACAATTAAAATAACTTTAGCAGTTTTTATTGGCAAAGATAAATTCCCCCGCCGGAAGGAGGGACTTTCCAAGAAATAAATATTGCTGGCACAAGTATATTTATATCTCAGAGTATTATAGAACTGTAATAACAAATAAAGATAAATTAAATTGAAAATAATCTTTCGCTTCGGTGTAATTATGACCATTACTTTAACTATTTAATGTTCTAGTTATTCTTTTTATGTCCAATATTGATCCAATAAGATAGATACTTGAGCAGCAAAATGCATTAAATATTATATTTTTGTACATATACTAAAGATTTTCTTTCTACTTCAGAGGTACCCAATGCTCCTGGCGCCCCCGAACCAAAAACTATAACAGATGATAGTGTCATCCTTCATTGGGATGAACCCGACTTTGATGGCGATTCACCTGTCACAGAATACATCCTAGAGTATCACGAAAAAGAGAAAACTTCGTACGTTAATTATTGCGTCATGTATATGGAATTAATAATGGAATATGTGTATACATAAATTTTACTATTTACAGATGGACTAAAGTTACCGAAAAGATCACAAAGACCACGCACACTGTAACTAAACTTGTTACAAATACAGAATATACATTCCGAACTAAAGCTGTCAATGCTGTTGGTCCGAGTGAACCATCGCTTAACTCGAAGCTCATCAAAATAACGAAGACAGCAAAGGTGAAAGAGGATAAACCTGGACCACCAAGAGGACCACTTGAAGTTTCAGGAATGACCAAAACATCGTTCACAATTAAATGGCAGCCACCTGAAGATGACGGAGGATCACCAATAACCGAATACATCGTTGAATATAAGGAAACTTCGAAGAAAACTTGGGAAAAGGTATTTTTTATATTACAGTATTATATTTTTTTATAATGAGCAATATAAAATAATTTGTTATTATCATTAGGTTGGAACAACTAAGGATGATAACACATTCATTGGAGTATCGAATCTGAAAACAGATTCATCCTACGATTTTAGGATATCTGCGAAGAATAAGATAGGCACAGGACCACCGTATGTGTCTGAAGAGTCTATCATCGCGGGTAAAAGACTAAGTAAGTATTCATTTTATTAAAATTGCTTTAATACTGTAAAATAGATATTTTAAAAATACACAGCTTATTACCAACCCAAGCTATTTACATCTAAAATTTAAAATACTAATGTAAGCACTAATGTATTTCGCTAATTAAAATACGCTTATAATTTGCTTAATTAATGCTTAGAAATAACAAAAATTACGGAAGAGACTATTTACGCTTTACTTGGAACTTTTGCTGGAACAAAAATCATTACTTGCAAAAGTAAGTTAAATATTGCACTACGAAGCTTCGTTTTGCATTATGCATGTTTTATACAAATACTCTGAATTATCGTAATTTAAAAATGTTTCTTCGTTTCAGCACCACCATCACCACCAACGAATGTACATGTTACCAATATCACAAGCCGAAGTGTAACTCTCAATTGGTCACCACCTGTAAGCACAGGAGGAACAGAACTCACAGGTAATTTCAGTCTGCAGTTCAGTAACGTCAACATTTTTATTCTTAATTCTATTAAATAAATTTTACAAAATAAAAATAAATTTTAATTCGCATTACTTACTGTAATAAATATTTCGCATGTTTAGGTTATGTAGTCGAGAAGAGGCCATTAGCTGGTAAAGGTTCCAGATGGACAAAAATTGTCACATTAGATGCTACAACAACTTCCTATGTGATCGATAACCTAAAGGAAAGCGAATTCCTGTTCAGAGTTTTCGCTGAAAACAGCTTAGGTTTAAGTTTACCAACTACATCAGAACCTGTTTTACTTAAATCACATGCCAGTAAGATTATTTTTTGATCATTGATGACTTTACTCTTATCTCTATTAATCTTTAACTATTGCTATTACATCACGAAAATATATAAGAAAGTTAAAGAATTCTAAAATTAATTATTTTTGCAGTGGTACCCTCGCCACCAACGGCGCCATTGGAAATCAGGCAAATAGCCGGCAACACGATCTCTATCGGATGGGGCAGACCCGAATTCGACGGTGGTGCTCCACTCGAAGCATATAAAATTGCTATCAGGGACGTGAAGAAGACAATGTGGATGGAAGTCGGCCGCGTCAATGCCGGCATTCAAAAGTTAACCATCAGAGATCTGCAGGAGAATCACGAATATCTTTTCAGAATCTACGCAAAGAACGAAGTTGGATTTAGTGAACCGCTGGAATCTGAGGAGCCCTTCAAGATTCTGCCAGCGTCAGGTAAAATATTTTTGATAATTCTTAAGAACTCAATTTACACTTTCATATAATAATTTATTTAACATTAAAATCCTCTACGTAAGATGTGAATAACATTCCAACCCTCTATTTTTTTCTTTAAAAACGATGGTAGGATGTTTTGAAGCTTCGAAAGAAGAGATTTGATTGGTTAATGGTGAAACATCTGGTTGGTTGGCGCCAAAATTCAAAATGTTTTTATAAGAAGGGTCCAGGGGAAAAGGGGGGAAACTCGCAATTGAAATTTCCGAGAAACTTAAACTAAAAAAACTAACTAACTTGGGTGCCATTTTTTCGCACCTAAAAAACCAACTAAAAACCAACTTTTTATCATAATAAAATCTAGACATATTGAATACATATCAAAGTATCTACAACCACATTTTCCCCTAGACCCTTCGTGTGAATTTCATATTTTAATTAATTTTTTTTCAGAAATATTTGAGCAAGTGAAACTTTGGGGTTTGCTAGTAATAAGAATAAATTTTAATGTAACGCGTGGATTTCACTATAGAATTATAAATTCAGTACGCTAATCACAATGTTATTCGCAGACTTGGCGGTAATAGAACCGATTGCCGAAGCACCAGACCGAGGAGACGTCACGTCCCTAAGCTTCAGCACGGAGAACACGAGTTCCTGGCTCCGCGAGCACAACATGGACGCGGACATTCACTCGTACGCCAGGGCGCGACTGCTGAGGAGGGACGAGTACTTCTTCAGAATCTGGCACTACGCGAAGAAGCTGTTCGAATAAGCTGCAAGCATTTGTGCGCGCGCATTCTCTCCCCTTCGCCCCCATGAAAAAAAAAGAAAAAAAAAAGATCGGGAGAGGGGCGTGCGGCGACGTAGTCGCTAAAATTTTAATTGTAAAAAAGAATATGAAAAGACTAGGACTCGAGTCGTCAGGCTCGTCCTTATTAAGAATTCCTTGCGTGTTCCTTGTATGAAGGAGAAAGATGTAAAAGATCGACGAATTTTTTTAGATACGTTTAATATGTAGAGTATGACAAATGAATCCAAAATGTAATCGACCCCCATTTTCCCTCCCGTATTACCGTAAGTCACAGAGTCCGAGTGAATAAGCTCGTGCGAGTAAATATTTTCTGCACTGATTATACCACGATGAAAAAAATGTGATAAAATAATTGTTCGCTCGTGTATACTGAACCATAATATTATATTTATTAATTATTATTATTATTATTATTATTATTATTATTATTATTATTATTATTATTATTATTATTATTATTATTATTATTATTACTATTATTATTATTACTATTATTATTATTATACTAATTAACTGCTCCATTACCATTATGCTTAAAATGGTTAATTTATTTCCAGTGTAATTTTTAATCGTTTAAGCGAGTAAACGAGATGCTGGATCGACGGAGACTTACGCAGTCACCGAAAAAGTGTATTTAATATGTAATATGAATAATTTATTTTTCTGTATAATAAGAGAAATGCCACCCAATGTTGGTACCCCGAGACGTAAAATATAGGTGCGAAATAAGATCAAGCATTAACCAACATTGCGTCGCATACTCTTAAACTTGTTATAAATATAGTCTATCGACTTAGCTTGTAAAAAGCGATTAAATTATTACACATAATGAAAATTAAATACAGACTATTTTTTACTCCTTCTATTCAAAACTATCCTTTCTTTAAAAAGATATTCAGAAATTGGAAACTCATACATGTTGCCCCTGCATGTATGCTACCCTAACAAAATGCATACTCATGTGTAAAATGTGTGGAGATATTCCTGGTAGTATTCCAATTCCTGGATACTATTCCTGGAAAAAAATATATATGCAGTACCTTAATTTACTTTTGATTTTTTAATTTAAATTTTAAATTATTTTTATTAAAATTATTTAATAATTATTTGTCATTTTTATATATAACATATAATTTTACTTACAAAAATACTTTTACTATAAGTAACACTTTTACTAAAAGTATCCATTGCAAAACATTGCAAACTTTTTTAACTGCAGAGTTATTTATTCTAAATAATTATTATTAACTAATGATAATGAAATTATTAAAGATCAAAAGGAAATTGTAAATATAATGAATACACACTATTGCAAAATGGGAGAAGATATGAGTAAAAATATAAGCACTCCTAACAACAAAAAAATAAGTCTACCACCAATAAATGAAAAATCAATTTTTCTAAAACCAACAGACAATTTTGAAGTCCAAAGGATAATAGATAATTTAAAAAATAAAAATGGTGGGGTCGATAGGATAAGTGCCAAAACACTAAAAACCATATCTAGTCACATAAGTGAAACTTTAGCTAATATTTTTAATAATAGTATAGAAAAATCCATCTGGCCTGATGCACTAAAAAAAGCTGAGGTAATACCAATTTATAAATCAGGTAAAAAACAAACAATTGAAAACTATAGACCGATATCACTAATATCTAATATAGCAAAAATTTTTGAGAAAATCATCTATAATAGACTATCCGATTTCATAACCAAAAATAATTTGTTGAATAGTAAACAATTTGGTTTCACCAAGAATAAAGGTACTAAAGATGCGCTAAGTTATATCACAAGTAAAATCTATGAAAACTTAGATAAAAGTACACCGATGGCAGTAACATTTATTGATTTAGCCAAAGCATTTGACACAGTCAATCATAAAATACTACTAGATAAATTATATTCATATGGTATAAGAGGCAAAGCATATGACTTACTAGAAAGTTACTTGAAAAATAGAAAACAAAAGGTTCGAATTGGACAATATAGTAGTGATTTTAAAAACATAAATACAGGGGTCCCACAAGGGACAATATTAGGACCTTTGCTATTCATAATTTATGTAAATGATTTACTAACAAATATGCCAGAAAACATAGTATCATATGCGGATGACACGGCAATTATTGCGATAGGCAAAAAATGGGAAAATGTAGAAGCAATAATGAACAAATACCTTGAAGAAGTATCAATATGGCTTGCTTTAAATAAATTAACTTTAAATGTTAAAAAAACGGTTTATATCACTTTTGGAAATTACTGTGATAGTATGCCTAAAGACTTAAATATT
>JAXIUT010039747.1:0-12858 GCA_035586675.1 Eurytoma californica | reverse complement strand
GAAATCTATGCATAAGTTATGCAGAAGTTCTGCAGAAATTCTGCATAATTTATGCAGATATTTTTCATTAGGGTTCATGTGCTTGTAAAATGGGTTTAAAATGCAAGTATTCAAAATTTTGGTTGTTTTACATAAAACCTAGGTCCAAAGTTTAAAAAGTCCAGCTCCAAAAGCATTAGCTGGCAAAAATGCTTGTTCACCTACCGCCCAGTTCATCGCGAATCGGGAGAGCGGAAGTTCGCACGTGCGCCGCGGCCCTCCCCTCCCCCGTCGGGGCGACATCTCCGCGGCGGTGCAAGCCTCGCGCGCGCGGGGTCACGGTAGGTTCATTCAGTGTCGGGGCCGCGGCACGTAGTCGATCGGCGGCGCGCGCGCAGCTCCTCTCGGCCAGCAGCAGGCAGCAGCCACCGCGCGACGGCCGCCGCCGTCAGTACGTGCAGCTCGGGCGACCCGTGCGGCCACACGCGACCCTGCACTCACGGAGCAGCCGCCACACACTGCGGAGGGGTCCGATCGATCTCCCCCTCCCTCCCCCCTCGCGGTGTATCCCGTGCGCCTCCTGTTCACCGGACGAGATACTCACCTCTCTGCCGCGGGTGAGTCGTCGCGCTGCGCCAGGGCGAGCCAGCCGTCGCGGGGTTGGTGTGTTCTTTCCTTTTTTCCCCCCGTTTTGCGCAGGGGGGAAAGAAGGCAGACCGATTACCTGGGGGAACGAAGCGGGGAGGAGGATACTGCGCGCCTACTACGATGCTGCAGCGAGGCTGCGCGCGCATAGGGAATTTCGCGCCGCGGATTGGGTTGTAGGTGTCGTCAGCTGGAGACGGCCGATGCGCTTTTGTCTGCCTATGTCCGAGGACTAGTTTTTTTTTTTCGTGAACGAGGGACAAATTGAGGGGGTGAGAATTTTTTTTTGAGGGGTGCATTTATGGGTTTCGTGACGGCTGGACACGTAGACGTGGTACTGCAGTGCGATGAGGTTTTAGTGAGGTCAATTTTTATATCGTATTTGTAAATTGTGCGATGAGGTTTTAGTGAGGTCAATTTTTATATCGTATTTGTAAATTGTGCGATAGGTTTGAAGATGTCTTTATTAATATCACTAATCAATATAGTTTTTAATGTTTATTAATATTCGTAGATTTTTTTTGTTTGAAGTGAATAGCGTTTTAATTTTATCGGGATTAGATGTATTGTAAAACTCTTTTTTCATCACATTTTTTATCATACTACTCTCATAATGTGGAAGAGTGAAAAATTCGAAGTCACTGCACTTGTATGTAAAAGCTCTATTTCAGAATAAAATAGTGCCACTATTGGGTCAGTTTTGGTTTATTTTTCATTAAAATAGAGTGATTTTCACTCATTCACATTTTGAAACTAGGGGAATGCAATTTTTTACGTATGACAAAAGCTAACATTTTAGATTTTAACGATCAATAATTTTCATGCTAGGAAATGTAAAAGTGATAATTTTCAACAATAATAATCATAAAATTATTCAAGAGATATCGTAAAAAAGCACATGCTTGCTTTTTTTACATAACAAGGCAATTTAATCTTCAACTGTTTCATATTATTTTTCATATCCATGGTAGAATAATGTAATAACAGCATGAAATAAGTGCTGAATTATGAGGATTTGAAACTGTTTTATTTTTAATCATATTGAACGAAATAAATAGTATTGAATTTTCTAAATAATAGTGAATAACAAAGTCTCAAATGTTGCCTTCATTCATTTTTGAATTTAAGAAAATATTTGCTGTAGTAGTAATACAATCTGTGATTTACAGTTATTAATTATTATACTCTCCTGGAGGTATTTAAATAATTAAAATTAGATAATCGAAAATTTTGCTACAGTATTATTAAACATATGAACATTAAATGTTAAAATATTTAAAAAAACAAAATTAATGAATCAATAAAAATATGTGAATAATAAATCAACTGAAAAAATGAGTGTTAAATCTTGCATTTGAAAAATTGCGGTTATATAGTCAAAATATTTTACACATATAACTTTAGGTTCCCTGCAAATAAGTATAATAACTCAAAGTTCACGGTCATATGAAAAGCATAAACCCTACTTATTAAATAATCTACCAAATGAGCGCGACTTGTAAGAAGCGACATGCATACGGTGCCTATGTAGAAAAAAATCGATAAATAAATTTTTTTCTGCAACAATAAAAAAAAATACATTATTTGCGTACACTTACTTTTAATACATTTGGTTAAGACATAACTAACCGAACAGAGCGATACTTTTAAATTCTTTGTCCTCGAATATTATAGTAAATGAAGTTCATGACAAGCATTACGCGATAACATCATAATTACTCCGGAAAAAATCTTGATTTACGTGAAAATCATTATATAACTGCCCGATAAGTACAATTACCCTCGAAGAAAAACTAGATTTATTAGAAAATAATTGCTACTGTGATTGAAGTGATTTGTTTTAGATGCGGTAAATTGAAATGATAAATTAATTCATCACTAATTAACTTCAGGTGCAATTAAATTTTGAAAAAACAGCACTTAATTCTCGAAAAAAATTAAAAAAGAACCTTAAATTAATCTAAAACACCTAACGAGTAACTGCAAAAATCCACACTTCAATTTAGAAATTCATGAAAAATTCGGTGAGTTATCCGGTTACTTTACTGACAGCACAAATGCACCGCTGCGTAGGTGTAGGCGCTAAGTAAACTACTACTACTACAGAAACTACTGCGCGACGATATATTTACAGTCGACGTGTGTGTGCATATGTGTGCAGCAGCAGTAGCGACGGCGACGGCGGCATCGACACTATACCGCGACGACGCGGAAGCTCGCGCGCGAATCATGACAGTCAGCCGGCCAAGTGTCAGTCGCCCTTTGCCGCAGCAGCATTGATTCTCGGCATCGATCCGCGCACCGGCCTAAAGGTGAGTCCACTCGCTGACCTAACTTACCCAGCGTTTCGTTTAATAGTATGCCTTTTTGTTTACGTTTCACGGTAGTCGCAAAAAACACACCAGTTTTCAGAGTCTAAATTTCGTATTTTTCGCAGTCAAGAAGATGAGAAATTTAGACATGATAATTTTTTTTTTGTTATTTCTGCACTTAAGTTCATTAAATAGATTATTTTTCGTGCATAAACAAAAGTGTAGAGGTGTCGATAACCTGCAAAATTAAAAAAAGAAGACAAAGTATAAAAACAAAAAAAAAAAAAAAACAATCTCCAGATTGTCATTTTTTGAAAATTTCTGACACGTTCTAGAAAAGAAAGATATTATTTCAACCTAGTGAGTGTACACTTGACCGTTTTTAATTCGTTTAGAAAGTACCTCGTAAATAGTAACGTCATCCGAAAAATCATGTGTAAAAAAATAAAAAAACAAAAATCGATATTTTTATACATACATGAGATTTTTCAGACAATCTTACCATTCTTGATATAAATTTTAAAAAATAAATAAATTCAGTCAAGTGTATATACGTAATGTGTACGTAAGTACATCTGTATTGCGTACGATCAAACACGCGTAAATCGTAAGTTCATTCACGTGTACTTATACGTTATGAAACATCGCGATTTTCAACTAATTCTTTGCAGCCTGCTTTACTGCAACAATCGATAAATTTAATAATATCTTACCGAGATTCTATGAGACGAGTTTTTTATAATAAAGGTTTTGCGAAGTATTAGTTATTATAAAATAGTCAATTTTTATTTATTGTTACAAACCTTTGTGAAAATGGTTAATTAAAAAAAAATGTCTTGCTCATAACCATTTAATTCATTAACCTAGCATAGATTATTAATAATTAAAAAATTAACATATTTTTCTACTGTGAAGCCAAACGGATTGATATGAATGATTTTTTTTTTAATTAATTATGATAATTAAAAATTGACCAATTTGTACATGTTGCCAATACTTTTTATTTTTTAATACCGTCCTCGCATACTCCAATTTGCCCAATTTTCAAATTACAAATAATTTCACAATGACATAAAATCTCTGACATTAAAAAAACGAAGTTTTTTAAGATGCAATAATTTTATACAATAATTTTCTTTTAGTAATGTTACTTCCTTTATAATTAAAAGCTACTCATTTAAATCAGCAATTAAAAATGCATCACAATATGATTTGTCATTCATAATTATTGCTAAAAGTATAAAAAACGCTAATATTTTGTAAAAAAAAACTAGGTTACAAAAGTATCATCTATAAATACATAATAATCATGTAGACTTACAAGTTATTCACAAACAAAAGTCAATATCTCTAGTTATTTATAGAAAGCTTGTATTAACAAGCCTATTTATGATATAAAGTATATAAAACTTCCTGCAAGCTCACGACATTGCAATGTGATACAGGCACGAGACTGCAGAAAATATAAAAATTTTAATTAATGTAAAAAATGTCACTATAACAAATTACATGTATAAATTCAACTTCCGTATTAATAAAAACTGAACTGAAAATTTTAGCTTTTTTTTAAATTTGTCTAATTTGCAAAGAAAAATCTAGAAAAGATTGCAATAGTACATTCCAATTTTCTTCCAAACTATCATTACGGGAAATAATTATAATATTTCTTTATACTGCAGTTTCATTTTTTTGTTTTGTACGTAAATTTAAAAAACCGCTACCAATACATTAACAAATAGCTTCCACAAACTTGATTTATTACGTTCATTTTTTTAGTTACATTTCTTCATGATTAGTCTTACATATCCTGTAGATATCCTGCATATTTATTCCAATATAATTTTCTATTGTACTATATATTTAAGTCTATTAAATACAAGCTAAGGATCTGCATTAAAGGTCTTTAAACAATCATCAAAGAATAAAAAAATACAATTTTTACTATAGTCGTTTACCATTCAAAGTTCACCAATTTTTCAATTAATTTATTCAATTCATTCAATATCACTCTGCAAACGAACAAAAAATTCCTCCAGGACTCATACCAATCGAATCCAATATTTTCAACGTAAATTTCAATTTCGTCCACTTCTGCATCCTTGCAACATTCGCATTTCGTTACTAACGACGGCAAGTCCCCAGGCAGCACTTAAAAGCTGCACTCGCATTCGTCGTCCATCGGCTGGTCGCGCGGCGACAATTAAAATTCATTCAGAGCCCGGTGCGCGTCGGAAGTCACGTTTTCATTTCCAAACAGCAAAAGATGATCCGCCGCGCGCGACCGTAACTCGCCAATTCATCGACTTACGTAACGTCGCGCTCTCGCGTCGCTCCGCGCGTAAACTCGCTCCCCCCTTCCTCCCCCGAGAGATATAGGATTACCCCGGCTCCTTTTACTAGTTTCCGCGGCGGCTATTTTAGCTGCGCCTTGCAAATTGAACTGATGATCAATTTACGATATTTAATTAGTGAGCGTTTGACCTCTTTCACGCGATTCAATCCTGCGCGTTGCATGGACATTATGGCAGCTCTAATGAAGTTATTTTCTATTTCACGTTAAGCTTGCAACTAAATGTATGAAATGAAATAGAGATAAAAAGTACAAAACATATAAAATCATGGGTTTTTTTGCTATACTTTAGGATGAATCTTCTGCATATAATAAAAATCTTCATTTATTTTATTAATATATTTTCAATTGGAAAAGCTCTTCCCGCTTAATTTTAAAAATTTTGAGGTTAGAAACTAAAATTCATGTCAAAACGCTTTAAATTTTGGCGCCATCCAACTGGATGTTTACTCGTAACCAATCCAATCTATTCTTTAAATACTTCACTGCTGAATCCTGTCAACTTTTTTAAGAGAAGAAATGCCTTTTTAACCCTATCCTACCCAATGCACTCTGGTAGGATCATTCAATATCATAGAAGAAAGAAATGACTTTTTATAGACTTATCGTATTTAAAATAAGTTCAGACAGGAAGTAAAGGACAATATACTTTATGCCACATTATTTCTATATATTAATATATGCAGTTTACATTATACGTACATATCGACCTCATTGAATTTATAGAAATTATTGGTGAGGTTAAAAAATTATTCTGAAATTCCGCAAAAGAACTACGTTTCAATACTTCTATACAATATTTTATACTTTAATTAAATTCGAAAGATAATGAAATTTCGCTTTGCACTGATTTATGCACAAAGGACAATGCCCGACGAACACACGAAATCCGCACAACCATTTATAGTATTTAAAAGGAAGGTTTTGTTTATAAAATATTTGTTTATAATAACAGTAAAAGAAGGCTATATTGTCCCCTGTAATTAATACATACATAGGTAAAATAAAATCATAAAGAACCCCATATTCGATAATCATTCGCATATGTATTAATTAAAATTTTAATACATTCAGTTCGAGTGCTTAATTTCAAATTGACAATAGTAGACATTATACGCTTACTAGTTTCTAGCCGTCGATATACATGTGTGGAAATTTCTTGACTTTTTTATCGGAACTGGTCAGTTCTTAATAAGAAAGCTCGCGAAAAATTCGTGATCCGACGATGAGATCTTTCCAAATTTTTTCAAATTTCAGATTTGTTCATAGGATTTTTTCAAACGCGATTTTCTGAAAGTATGTATTTTTTCAAAAATGTATTTTATTATCCCCCCAAAAAAGTGACTCCTAATAAGGCTTTAGGCCTTAAGAAGCCCAGTTTCAAATATGGTAGGCAAAAAAAATTCGATGTGCGACGACCTGCGTGAATTGGTACGAAATAAAGTTGTTCACTGTACACATGTATGTAAAATATTCCCTCTTGTTTAAATTACTTTTATATCGCGTGCAATACAAATCTACATTTTTTATAGTTTCTCATATTAATCTTTTTTACGATGAAAAAGCTCGCAAAAAGGACAATTTTAAAGTAAATCAAAGTGAAAGCGAATGAAATAAAAACATAAATGGTGAATGCGTATGAATCATTTCAACTCGCGTGCCCACTGACTTTAGCCCGCCTACTCCTCCGCAACAGATCTATTATGTTTTCAATTTTCCTTTCTCGCATTAATGTACAGCTGCATTAAAAAAATCACTTTTGCAATTAACTTAAATGCTTTAACAAATGTATAATTAATAAATAAAAGTTAGCTAAAATATAAAATCTTGTTTATATGCAAGTCCAATAAAATTTACGATTATAATATATGTAGTGTTTATATATAAATACGCGTAATTGATTTGAATTGAAAATCGTAAAATAAACTGAACACAAACTATTGATGAAACTGGCGGTAGTATTCCTAACTCAAGGATAACTTGCTATAAGGGTAGTCCTCAAAGTTACGGACACTTGCCCGTCGTGGTGCAACCTTCGCACTGGGAACAATTGTCGATTCATCCCCTGAGAAACGCCTGTGCACTACTAATTCTCGCACAACTTTTTCTTTCTTACACGCGTTATATGTGCCGTGAACACAACTTCAGATCGATAACCGAGTTTGCAAGTTTTCTATTTAACATCGGTCTCTCGACGCGAAATAATCGTAATCATTTTTAAGCCTCGGTGAAAGAACTGTTTTAACTTTCCACGTGTCGTTTAATTTCACTGTATGTACTTTGGAGAATTAATAATGTTCGATCCATGAATTAAAACTTAAAAAGTAGGCAATAAATTAAAAAAATTATTTTCTACTTAATACTAATTTTTTTTGTCATATAATAGTGGTCTCTTTTTAATTATCTGACAGAAGGATTTTCTTCAATGAATTATTTAACTTTATTTACTTTTTGGGAATAATGATACTAAACACAATTTAATTCTAAAAAACAATAAATATAAAAAAAATTCTGGAAATATTATTTTCGTATTTTACGAGTTACGCAAGTATACCCACGTTGCGCTATAAAATTTATATGGAGAATCTACGAATAAAGAATTGAGTGAAATTACCTACCCCTCATAAAAAGATGACACAAAGATAATGGCGTATGATTAAAATTTAACGATAAATAGATAGGATGAAAAACGAAAATTCACTGAATTAAATTAATTTTCAAGAATTTTGTAAAAAAACTTAAGCTCAAATAAGTAGGTCCATGCTTGTCAACTGTCACTTAGGCGTAAAAAATGTTTAAATTTCGAAGCAACGTTATAATTGTCCCGCTTTCATTGCTTGTCATAAAGTGCATTTATGAAATAAACACGCAGTACTAACTCAAGTTAGGTGTGCAATTTTACAATTGAGGCTACGTTCTTCGAAAAGTAAAATTATAGGTTTAAAGATTGTATCTAAGGTTACCCATGCAGCAGCTTGTAGTATTGTTACCGAGATAGGCAGATATTGCAACTTTTTGACAAATTTTTCCTCTTAGTCTTTCCGCCAAAAATGTATAGTCGATTAAGTCAGAAATTCAAAAATTATTACTATCTTATTCCTTTAATAATCGATTAACTGTTTCATATTTTGTTTCATACTTTTAATTATAAAAATAATAATCATTCATCAAATTTTTACGCTTAATTTCATGTGAAAATAAATGTGTTATTGCCAATGCACTAAAGAAAAAAAGATAAGCACTTCCAAATTGTTTACCGCGAGAAATTGACGGTGTCACAGAGTACACACGCAAATACGAGTCAAATGAGCAATTAAGAAGTGGCTTTCCGCCCGAGACGAGACGCAACAATTTCCAGCAAGCAAGCTTGTTTTCTCCTCGCTGCGGCACTTTAATCCCCTTATAAAAGTATTACTACTGCGCATCTTGCGCGACGAAAAGCAGACGTTCCCCTTGACACGCGACTTGTACGCACGTTGGTTCTACCGCGAAAAACAAGCGCTAAACTGCTTCTTTTATTCAATGAATATTTTTTCTGATGATGACGATTAAGTTGTGTTTTTCTTTTTTTATTTTTTGAAGGTGAAGGTCGATGTTAATGAGTACACATGGTTTATTAAAAAAGTCGTGCGACGTTTCGATAACTGGATTGTTATCCTTTTCAAACACTGACATTGTTTATTAATGGGAGATAAATTACAAGTTCAACTGAAAATCATATACATATCACAAAAGAGTTCGTCAATCTTACCTAAGTTTAGTTAACAATCATTAAACAAACATCGTCAGGAGCTTTTTAGATTTCTTTCTGTTTGTCTATAAAATAAAATAGTAACAATAATGAAAAAACAATATAGAATCTTTGCACAGAGGTTAGCGTCAATTGAACATATTTATTACCTTCTTTTTTTTAGTTGCGTTTTGTTTCTAAAAGAATTGGTTAACTTTTTTCCGTAATATCTTCGAGGCA
Source organism: Eurytoma californica (assembly GCA_035586675.1). Classification (NCBI taxonomy): domain Eukaryota; kingdom Metazoa; phylum Arthropoda; class Insecta; order Hymenoptera; family Eurytomidae; genus Eurytoma; species Eurytoma californica. The sequence continues at coordinate 3,602 of JAXIUT010039747.1, read as the reverse complement.
TAAATTGCATCTTGTATTTGATTAGCATTAGTGTCACTCGTCTCGCTTTGCAAATATTCGGGTAATAAAAACAGCTGGAAAATGTAATTATAAAAATTTCTTAAGATACAAAGAATTGCCATTGGATTTTTTTTTCGAAATAGGATTAAAAATCTAGACTAATTGAAAAAACTGACGATTCACCGTGTTAGATAATAAAGTAACATATGAAAAACAAATTGAAAACTGTGAATGTGAAAATTGCAACTTTCAATTCAATTCGAGGGTCAAAGTCTTTCCGCACGCACTTCGCCCATAAAGCACATTTCATGTGCGAGTATGTATAGCGTACATACAGGCATCCATTTTTTCAGCCTCCCCACCTCCACATCGCTTTCGATCATTATAACCTTGGGCACATCGGCCGGATCCCCAGAGTCGTGCGAGGTAAATCAACCTCGACCATTTAATTAAAGAGTTTCGAGCAATAATTTCGCACGCACACTAATTCTCACCCTCGTAGTCATACTCAAACACTCACATACTCACACTCATATACTCACACTCTCCCACTCACATACTCACTCACACTCACATACTCACTCTCACACTCACATACTCACTCTTACATACACACGCTCACTCGCATACTCTCATAATCACATACTCTCACTAGCACACTCAGTCACACATTCTCACATTCTTCCACTCACATACTCTCTCTCACACTCACATACTCACTCTCACACCCACATACTCTCACACTCACATATTCATTCTCACACCCACATACTCACTCTCATCCTCACATAATCACGCTCACACTCGCATACTCACTCTCACACTCACTCATATATTCACTCTCACACTCATGTTCGTCACATTTATACTTTCAAAGTTATGTATTCACGCTCTCACTCTCACACTTACTATCGCACAGTCACACTCGTACTCACACACTCAGATTTGCAGTGAGAAAACTATACTGTTACACTCCCATTCTCACATTTGTACACTTACATTCGTACACTCATACACACATGCTCACACTCTCACGCGCACTCACACTTCTCACTCACTCGCATGCTCGCACAGTCACACTCATACTCACACTCACACACTCCCAGTCACAACCTTACACTCTTGTACTCACCCTCACCCTCATACTGACTCGGACTCACCATCTCTTTCACGCACTAACATACAAGTATCCAGTATACCCTAACGATTGTAATCAAATTGCATAGATACAGTGGTGGCGTCGTCTCAGTTTTTCCGGCGCCGACACGTTATGCAAGTCGCACGTTTCCGTGACATCGACCACCGGTCACGAGACACCCGATCATCGATCGCTTTTCCGCGGCGACCTCAGCAGCTGTAATACCCCGTGACTGCGACCACGTGGCACGCGAGTTATTTCTCAGATTTAGAAGGTTTTGTGCGTGCGAACCGCAGGAGCCAGGATTTAGGTCGAATCAACGGCTATCAGCAGCTAGCTGTTGGGTTTTCGAGTGCAGCCGCACTCGGAATCCGCTCGATCGACCGTCGCTCCACGCAGGAGAGTCGCGACATGTACTGGGGATATTACGGTTATTGCGATGAATGATAATAATTAATTCTATGGGAGGAGAATTCAATACAATTTTCGCATTCGCTGCGAGCGAAAATTTAATTGAATTGTTCCAGGTGCTGACGGGTAATAAGAGTTAATGAACGTGCAGCTTTATTTTTCGCGCTACTTGCCCAGTGATTGGACTGTGCACTGCGTCCTGTCAAAAATGCAGCAGTAATCCATGTCTTTCTTGTGTGAAATACAATGAGATCCTAAATGTTTTTACACAATAAAAGAAACTGGCCTCCTCTTCTTTTCGACAGAAGTACGGATCATTGGCTTTGCACATTAGTTACGCTATCTTTTATTTTCTTATATCGCAGGCTACCTGTCGGTCTAAAAATAAAAGAAAACACTGTTGACCCTTAATATGGATGATCCTAAAAGGGACTTTTTCATTGCTATTTCTTTCTTGAGAAAAATTGATGCAGTCACAGGTCTAACTGACAAACGTGCAACTAAAAAATACTACACAAAGCATTTTTCTCAAATGATTAACTCATGCAACTTCAAAATTTTCACTCTACTGACACTAAGTTTTATTATGTAAAAGCAAATATGGGTTAATTAAACTTTAAATATAGAAATGGAAAGATAAATAAAGCATTATTAATTGCAATGCCCTCAATCAAGCAAGTTGTTCTTTGGATGCATAGATAATCAGTCGGTGATGTCGAACACGAAACAACAATTACGAGAATTACAGTTACTAGGTCAATAATCGGGCAATTTTCATCGGCGCATTCATCGGTTGCAGACTGCATATAGTGGTCGAAATTCGAAACTCCAACTTTGATTGGCAAAAGGCATGCGCAATGCAATTTCGAACAATTTTGATTTCTCAATAGTTTATAGACAATTTTACAATGTGGACGATACTTGCAAAATTCTTTTTATACCTTGAAAATCTATTTATTTTATTAGTCGATAAAAAATTGAAAGTGTAGTGCAATGCTAACTTAATTATTGATTTTCTTATTAAGAGAGTCTGAGAGGCTTTCAATGAATGTGGATCGAAAAATTTATTTTTGTTTTTTTAGATAATAGTATAGCATGATAGAATTAAAAATTAATACCACTATTACGTTAAATGGTGATCTTGAATTTTATATGGAACTTCATTTTCAAGGTCAATTGAAGGTCAACCTGCGTATTTTTAAATAGCAATCCCTATACTTCAATTTGACAGATATTAATCCATTTTAGGGGTCACAGTGACAAAATCTTTGCTAAAAATGTTTACATTAAGCCTTCACATTTAATTTCATGATTTTTTGCACTATGCGTAGATTAGGCCTTCCCATGATAAATTTTTACCCATCACATGAGTTACTCTGACCCCTTATAAGCATACTAATCTGGGCGGTAAATCTCCCATTCTTTCAGAATTTGAAGTCAATAATATGTGTTCTTATTGAGAATAACACAATTTGACCTTAACTTCAATTGACCTAAAAAAAGAAGATCATATATTATATTATATTGCGTCAAGAGCGCCACCAACGTTAATTATGTTTCTGAATATAGTTTCTTTTAAATCCATTCATAAAGTGTCCCTTTTTCATTATTTCCAAATGACCCTGTATGAAAAGTATGGGAGAGTGCGGCATAGCGAGCCATGGGGCAATGTGAACGTTAGGCACATAATGGGCCACCCGATTAGATATGTTTCATTTGCTGCAAAAACATTTCTTAACAAGTTTCATTAAAAATAAAGCGTCTTGAAAGAATATCATTATTACATTGATGTATTACTATATACAAAAATTATATATATCGTAATAAATCAATGATAATAATAATAATAATAATGATATTCTTTCAAAATACTTTATTTTCAATGAAACTTATTAAAAAATGTTTTTCACAGCAAATGAGACGTATTTAACGGGGTGGTCCCTTATGAAAAATATCTGCATAAATTATGCAGAATGTCTGCAGAATTTCTGCATAACTTATGCATAGATTTCCACAAATTCTGCAGGAAATCTGCAGAAAATTTTTTTCTGCA
>JAXIUT010039726.1:1947-12860 GCA_035586675.1 Eurytoma californica | reverse complement strand
TAATGACGTACGTGACAACTGTTTTAGACGTTCTCAATTAAGAATGTCTTTTTTCGGTGCAAACGTCTTTCCGTGCTCGCCTTCTTCCTCGGAGACGACGTTTTAGAGCGGCCCGCGGGGTATGCGCGTGCAGGCGGCGGCCGCGTAAAAGAGAGGGGGAAATTAAAATCCCCGCTTTGCGGAGGATTGAGGAAGCGCCGAGCGCGAGGATTACGCTGTTATCCGGTGGTGGCTCCGGCGTTTTTGATTTCGCGCGAATTCGCAGAGGCGGCCGCCACTTCCTGGCTCGTATAAGTGGGTATGCTGACCGCTTCGCTGCCCTCTAAATATGAAAGAGTTAATAATTCACTCTTCCAACGTTCATAGTCGTTCACTTATCGAAAAAGTGAACGCATTATAACGTACAATAAATGAATATTCACACTTTCGAGGTGAATTTCACCCTTTTGTATTTATGGTAGTGGGAAAAACTTTTCGGTCGGGGTTCAAGTTCCCTCGGCATTTTTCAATTTCATAAGACACGAAGACGTATAGAGTGGAAATCTTTTTGCAAGTTTGAATTATATTTCTTCGATAAGTTAAAAATGGGTTTTGTATAAACATGTGATATCGCCGTCAATTTAAAAAAAAAATAAGTAATACTGATAAGTAAGTCAAAAAGTTAAAAGTAATATCACAATAAAGAAAGGATATAAAGTGAGTAGATGGCAATTTACAACTAAACTATTCTCGGCGAATCAGTAGAAGTGTATATGGGATGCTACAGGAATAAATAATATAATAAATAATATAAATAAAATAATTTATGGATATATCATATTGTGATCAATCCTATATATTTGAAGACATTAATAAAAATTACATTACATTTTGTGATTATTTATTTATTTATATATTTTATCATCAAACGGGCTAATAGTCCAATTCAAAAATTATGAAATAAGTTTTGAAAAAAAAAATTAAAATATTAATTGTGAATATTAACTTTGCCGTTAACTGAATAAACAAAACGTCATTTTCGACTCCTACGCGATTACATTATTCAATCCAAGTCCCAGACCACAATGTAAAAGACCATCGTTATATAATTCATCATTTATGAAAGAACACGAGAAAATTTAAGTGCCATTAAGTAAGGTTAATACCGCCGGGCGATTTGAATCGCAGGCAACGGCGATATACGCCGATCGCCGTTCATTAGGGCCGCTTACGAACGATTCAATTAAACTCCCTCCGCCAGACGGTACAAAAAGGCCCTGCCTATGCCCATTTACAAGTTACCGCGCGAAACGGCTTTCGAAACCCGGCTCCCGCGCTCATTGTCTTCCTTATAATTCCCAATGCAATTAAAGATTCCCGGGCGGCAGTATCTCAGCGGCGCCGCGATCGAATGCGAAATTCGACGCTCCGAGGTCTCGTTTGCCACCTCCGACTTCCTGCCGCTCGGATCGTTGGGAATTGATGTTCGGCGCCGGACGGTACAATACGGCCAGCTCCTAATCCCGCGGCGGCCGCCGCGAGTGTAAGGCGCGCCGTTTTAGCCGCGGACGAGTTTTTTGTTTTCGTTCCCCGCGAGAGAGACGATGAGATCACGTCTCGACTCCATTCGTCATGCCGTGGTGTTTTTTTTTTTCGTAGCTCGCTAGTTCGACTCGCCGAGTTCGAGCGTTGATGAGCCGCGTGATCGATTCGTGATTTTTATTCGTAAGTCTTTGATGCGGAATTATGGCTCGATACGACTATTTTTTCTTTTTAACGGTGCTATGTTATTAGTATTTCATCAAAGTGACTTTTCGTTTGGTTTGTAATTTGCAAATTAAATTAGCAGTTGGATTGTCAACAAAAGCTCGCAAGATGAAAAATAACGAATTATTAATGAGCGAAAAACTACTCGATTGGAATGAAAATTGATTCATTTTAAGCTCCGATTGACTGAGCGATGAAGAACGATTTTCACTTTTTTTCTTATTTCAGATTCAGAGAGAATATAAATGCGAACTACGCGATAGCACTTGTGGAGCTTGCACATGCACAATATTTTCTGTTTGCTTTATTAAAAAAAAAAACTTGTATACTTTTCATCATTTAAAATTTTTTTTATGTTCCTCGTTTCTCATCTTCACCGACGACGATCCCTTTACAGAGACATCTCTCGAAAGCAGACATTTCCTGACGAAAAGAAAAATCTCCGCGACTCTCGGAAAGTGAGTTACGGCCTGGTTCGACTGTTTAACCGTCCGTCGTACCTCGATATTTACCGGGGTATTCCTACAAAGCAGTATTTACCGTCCTGCGGAGGAGTATTAATCCATTGTTGCCGCGACCTTTCCTTTTTCCACTTCGGTCAAACGGTCGGGGGGAAGGTTGTGCACACACCCCTCGATATTTACACTGCTCCGCGGATTATAATACGGATTGTTTGCGCGCACAAGTACTCCTGCTGCGTCGAGGAGCTTTGAGGAGAAAAAGGGGGAAGAGTCGAAGGATGAAGAAAGCTCGATGCTGGCGGGCTTCGTTTGATTGGAATTTATGAGTACATGAGAGATAAGATGGTTGAGATATTCTTTTTTTCAAGGAAATTGTTTGAAATGCAGATTATCATTTACTCTTCGTTTTGAATAACCGGAGTAATTAATTTAATTGAATATACTCGTTTTTACGTATCAACAATTAATGAAGAGTAATTACTTGTAGAGGACACGTATCCAGCACGTAATAAGAATATATTGCGTCGGTAAAGTATTATTCCCTTGGTAGTGCTTTACCGACCGAGCGGTCGCTGTCAGCTTAACGAGTTTGTAGCCAGATTATCCCAATAATACATTATCGAAGTTTCAGCTTTTGAAACGCATAAAGATCTAGATTAGTTACTACTACTATCGAGTTGGTCAATTTTCTACCAGGATAATTACAAGAAACTTACTGTTTTTTATTTGTTGAAATATTGAAAATAATGAATTGCATATAATTATTAAATTGTACTTATAAAGATGAAAACAAAAAGGTAAAATTTCTATTTTTTTAATTGAATACAAGCAAGTCTCTTGCTTTAATTTCTTCAAAAAGTATATGGAACAATAATATTATTATTTATTTAAAAAAAATAGTATATTACGCACCAAGGGAGGGAAAATCAAGAATTATGTCTCAGATCGCATGTAATTGTGCAATCGTGCGGGAATGTGATACATTCCGCGAGGGCGTGGTGAAAACTAAAATTATCCACTTCGAAACAAACGTCCTGTCTCACAAAATCTCTAAGAGTGAAACCATTCCTTAGAGTCTAACCACTGGGTTAGAGTGAAAACCGAGACAATAGAATTTAGATCTGATGTGATTTTTTGAATTTTTTTACTTGTCTATACATTGTCAGCGATCGAAAATGCACTTAATTCGTAAAGCCGCGAAGAAGACACCCCCCCTCCCCTCCCCCGCTCAATGTTAATTAAGTCTTTCACCACGCCGCGAAAACTTAGCAGCATCGACGCAGCTCTCGGTCATCGCGCGTAGCTGACCCGTTGACTCAATGCCAGGTCAGCGTGTGCGGGGAGATTTACGACCGGCGGCTAAAAAAAAAAAAATAAACGGCGCGCGCATTAGCATCCGCGATGACGCGGCGCATCTATTATCCCGACGGGCGATTTTTCGAAAGTGGCACGGCCGGTTATGAATTTATTCATTGGCTGCTTTCGGCGCGCAACCGCGCGTATACCCGTTGCGCGCCGAGGCTGTGTAGATTTTGGCGGAGGTTAATTGAATTGAATTTATTTTTTGGACGGCGATACAGGGAGTCAGCGGAAAAACTTGGTTGAGAACGGGTTCGATTTATTGTTGGGGGATTCGATTGTTTTCTGCTTTTTATCCGACCTTTTCTATTTGCTTTAATTAATTAGGTTTGTTGTGGGTCGCGTTTTGTTAATTTACTTTTTGTTAATTACACTGGCTTTATATCGGATCACAATATAAGGTCGATCGATCGTGACTAATGGAAGTTGCTTCACAAAATTTATGACCTAATGTAGGCATTTAAAATTTTATATAATTATTTTTATACTAACTTTTTATGGGATTTGATTTTTTGACTACAGTTTACATACCCTGGTAGTAAGTAAACTGTATAGTAAATTGGCCATTATGTTATGTAAAACCAGTATTTTGTTGGCTCGTTTAAAATATATTTATTTTTAAATAATATTTACTAGACTATTTTTAAAGAAATATTAATTCATAAACTTTTTATTCTTTGGATTAAAAAATCATGGAACACTCTTCTCAGACAGAGGATGCTATACCTGGCCATTGAAGTTCTTTTACTTAATAATTCTTATAATTTTCCTGAAATGCTAAGCAGTTTTCAACAAGCATGTGAAAATTACTAGTATCTGCACTTGCTTACTAAATTAAAATTCTAATTTTTATGTCTTAGTACAGTAGCGATAGACATGATAGCATTATTAACTAAATGAGTTGTAAGTGGCGTTTTTTTTGTAAAATATTGCAAATCTTTCTAACTAGTAATTCATCCAGTTTGATTATAACATATCCCTTATCTGTCAAATCTATCAATAAATGAATAATTCAAATCCCTGAAACCGTAAAACCCGCAGTAAACAGACATTCCTCCACAATAACCTAGCCCCGATCAGTTATAAATCACGGAAAGCAGTGCGGTGCATTATTTAATATTCCACGCCGACGCTTCGTGTGCAACGGAGAAAAAAAGGTCGTTGCGTCACGGCGATTCCTCCGCGCAGTTCCCGATCTTAATTTATAGCGACGGGTCGCGACGTCTTGTTCCCCGATGCATTTGCTGTCGCCTCCCCCGTCTCAAGCTCGTCGATAGTTGCGCAAGGTGTTTCCCGCACAAATCCGCCGAGGTGCGATGTCTTCTTTCGCGGTGCAAGTTGAGATGATTTTGCGAATGTCCAATTAGACGGTGATGGGTGTTACATCAATTGATTCGACGGGTTCGACGATGGTCGATTGTTTGATGTTGATGTTCTATTTGCGGATCATTTTGGGGAATGACAAATTGTTCGCTCCGATGACGGGTCATAATCAGTGTTGACTAAATAAATCGTTTTCATTTATATAGACACACGATGAGAAGTGTGATATAACTGACCCATTTGTGAGAAAAAAAAATAATGAGTTGAGATCCTGAGCTGCGGTGAGATTTCTAACGTCAAAATTGAATTTCTCTTTGTCTATTGTTTGACAAATAGAAAAGCGAAATTTAGAAGCTCATTAGATGTGATAGAATCGTGCTCATATCGCCGATGGTTATTAATTTCTTCATTTATAAATGATTCTGTAACCATTCATTAAATTATATAAGAAATTCAACTCGTAACATATATAAGTATCGATATATACGTTTCAAAATGGCAGTATAATTGGATATTTACTCGCTGCACACATGCGTAGTAATTTACTAATGACTTTTTAAATGTAATTCCTGAATAACTGCTACTAATGGTATACCGTTGGCACAAAATGCAGTAACGAAAGTAAGATCGATATTTTACAGACAAGCGTTGCAAATGTTACAGAAGATCCGTTAAAAATCTTGGAACATCGCGTGAAAGTCGAAGCCTGGATCTCCCTCAAAGTTCTCTTCGTTTCGGCGCACGAAAGCACATTTCGCTTCTAAATTTTATCGCTTCGTAAATTACGGCTCTGCAACGGCGAGCATTACTTCGATCTATGCGAAAGCAAAAAATTTGAAGATACCCCGAAGTAAAACAAATGCGCGCCTCACATTGCGCAATAACTCAAAATCGACTTTTATTCGGTGCGCCATTGATGGCCTGACAACGAGGCAAGTCGGATCGGCGCGCGAAGCGGTAGCGAATTGCGTAATGCGCTTTATGGGTGCCCATTAAATTCTATGTTTGATCTGCAAATCACGATTGAACAATAAAAATCGAGGAGATAAATAGCCCACCGTGTCATTAGTTATTTCGAACCTCCTTTTTTTTGTCTCCGATCATGCCGCAGATAAAATATGAAAATTATTGTAAATCTAGATTTAACTCTGAATCGAGAACGGATGTGAGTGTCGAAAGTCAAGCGCGTACGCTTTTTGAATGATAATCAATATAGCAACGGTCGTGCGGGTTTCGCTGTGCTCTTTTTACTTTGGAAGAATTTTTTTTTAATATTGTTACTGAAGATTTCCGATTGCAAATGAAATTACGAAATCGACAATGAGCAGTTTACGAAATTTGACTGATCGCTGTTCGAATTTCGAGTAATCTATAAAAATTACCTGAATACAGTGGCTAATAATAGATCCTTTTTTCATTTTTCACTACTGCGTTCTTCTCTCACAATTATTGAATTTTTTGCGTGATACTGAAATAGCTTCTGTAATAAAGTCATAAAGTTCGTTCGACCATTTTTAGACAATCCGCGTGTTGTAGATGTAGATTGAGTGCATAATAGTTATTGCAGGCCTTTCATTATCTCTTTTTATTTGAATGACTATACTACAGCACATATCAGCGATGTGTAATTAATGGTGGAAGTGCCCGCGGCAATTCAAATGAAAATTCTCCAAAGGAATCCAATAAAAAGCACGATCGCCTATGTAATCACCGAAAATAATCCAAGAGCAATCGCTGCTACCTCATTCCGTGGCACGCCCTTGCGCGAGCAAAGATAATCTCTCGACCCTAATTAAATCGGACGAGAGAGAAAGGTAGTGCGAGAGAATGGGTAAATAGCAGTGCGAACATTAACATCGCGATGCTAATTGCAGCTCTCGGGGCGCTGCGATGTGGGTCACATTATCGGTATAGTTTTGAGCCCTCGCAGTTCTTTATTAAGTGAGCCAGCGATGCGCTGTAGCGATAAATAGGGATGCTGATGCGGAATTTATTGACCATCGCATTCGACGCAATTTTTCGCTTCTCCGAATTGACGGGTTTTCGGGTAAAGGTGAGTCCTCGTTATTGCTGATTGGTTCATACAACAATGGTTTAAAGATAATTAAAGTAATTTTGAGCTGTAATCTCAGGAATTTTGACGGATCATTCGCGAATGAATTCTTCAATATCGAACATTTTTTAAATATTTGGAAAAAATTATACATAGTACATGTTATACTTCAGAGCACTATACATAGTAATTCCTTTACAAAAATAAACTACTGACAAAACTATTGGATAAGCAACTGTTGAACTGCTGGTGAACTACTGATAGATCACATAATTCCAATACTAAATTGGCGACTACTGACTAACTACTGACTGGAAACTACAGGTAAATTACTTCTAAACTAGTTAGGAATTTTTTGAAATGTTGGCAGTAGTTGCCAATTTACTATTGGAATCAAGTTATTCATCAGAAGTTTTCAGTAGTTCGCAGTAGTTCTTACAGTAGTTTTGTCCAGTAGTTTATTTTTGTAAGGGTTATTATAAAATGCAATAATTACAATCCTAAAATTAGATTTAAACAAACGCCATCTTATGAAGCGCGAACAATTAATTAGTACACTCTCATTTTCCCAAAATTTTATTCTCCCATCGATTCCCCACAATCTCCTTTCAATTCCCAGTAAATCGATCGCTAATAAAAAAGAAACACCAACTAAAGATCGCCTTGTCGCTCGCGCGGGGGTCCGATCCGAAAAAAAAGAAGGCGGGTAAGGTACGACGTACCGGGCGCCCGGAACCAGGTGAAAATCGCTTGACCCCCACGTCGAGAATCCACTCGGCGATTTGGATCGGGCCAATTTCTCGTCCTCCTATTGCGAGGCCCTCGCTCGCTCGAGTTTCGCGCTTTAAAAGCGCCTTAATTAATTGCTCGCCGGGGCATCCGCGCTCCCGCTACCGGCCGAACCCAATTATCCCGGCGAGGTATAACGGTCGACCCTTTTGCCAGCGCCTATCGCCCACCTCCTCGATTCACTCTTCCTCCTTTCGCCTCGCAGGTGGACTCTCTCTCTCTTTCTCTCCTTTGCCACGAAACACAGGCAATTCTCTTTGACGCCGCTTACGGAGAATTTAATTCTCCTTTTGTTGTTCCCTCTCTTTTCAATTCCCGACGCTCCTTTCATCGCGCTGCCGGGCTGTTTGTAGGATACCTCCTCGAACCTTATGAAAATTCTTTTGTGTTTGCTTAATTGCGTTTATGACATGCAGTAGTGTTTGATTAAAAGTAAGTCAAAAGAGAGACTATGAAAATCTTCTTCGAAGCAGATATATCCAGGGAATTTGTACTTTATTTTAAATTCTATTTTTGTTATTATTAGGAAAAAATTTTAATTAAAAATTTGACCTGAATACACAAATTATTAATATCTTGAAGTGAAGAAATGAATACAAAATTCATGCTCTATTTACTAAATAAAAAAACTAGGAATAATTATTTTCTGCTATTTAATTACAACGTGATAAAAAATTATGAATTTAAATTGAATTTAATTGCAAATGCTTTAGGGGCTATGGGACATATAGCCCCTTTTCTCAATTATTTACGTGAAAAAAAGAGTTTCTGTAAATAAGCAAATATTCACTTATTAACAGTGATATAAGAGCTCAACTGATTTGAAGTTAGTGAAATTTTCACTGGAAGAAATTTAGAGAAAAGAAATTTTTAAATGCTTATAAAGAAAATTAATAAATCTTAATTTTTTATATTCACCGTCACAATTTGCCCTCATCAATATTGACTAATTAATTTGTATCAGATAATTGCCGCTATAAATTTTTTTCACGCTCAATTAAAACCCTAATCGATCGACTGTCACCATCCCTCGCGTAATTTTCATACGTCGAAAACTCAAGCAGAAAGATCGGCCCCTTAAAAAAAGATCCAAGTCGTCGGGAGAAATAAAGGACCCTACTCTCGGAGGCGAGCCGCGATCGTTGACCTCGGTGGCGCCAAAAACCGTTGGGTCCGAGGCGGGGCCCGAGTGGGTGCGTTACGCGCGACTCGCGTAATAGGATTGCGGTGGGTAGGAAGCGAAGAGGGACTGTCGCGTCCTTCTGTCCAGGCGCGAATCATCCGCCTTTGTTGACGCGCGCATAAATTACGGCGGGAGCGGCCGCGTCGCCTCGCACGGACGATGTCAACCGAGATGGGTAAAAGTCGGACCGCCCGTTCCGATGATGCAATGGTTAACTGTTCCTCGCGCGCGCAAAAAAACGATGAGGTCGGGATTTTTTTTTCGGTTTACGATGGTAAAAAAACAATCTCGAGGATGACTGGAGATTTAAAGGAGTTCGGCTAGGAGGCTATATGGATTTCTGTAATGGATTTTTTTCGCTGTTTTTTTTTTTATTGTTTGGCTGAAGAAATGCTTATACAGTAGCTATTGATCTGGTAGGTATTTAGCATATCTATTTTCTTAAATAAAACATGTTTTCTGTCGAATCGTTGGTTAAATAATAAAGTGGAGGAAGCAGTGTATTTGGCTCATTTTAATCTCTAACAAACCTATCTCCGATTTTGTTTGTTTTTGAGATTCAGTAAAATTTCAGCTTTTTTAACAAATAATTTTAACAAATAAACGTACCTGCAAATTATTTGCTAAAATTTTAACCTTTACTCTAGTTCTTACTTTATATTTATTTAACTACTCTACTTTGTCACTTAACCGCAACGATATTATCTTTTTAAATGTATTAAAAAACGTTTATACTGTTCTATCTTCTTGTATTACGAAAATTTTTCCTTACTGTTTTAAACAACATTTATCCATTTGATGCTCTTTATAACGCGTATACATACTTGGATGATTTAAAAAAATAGTGCACATTTTTTCCTGTAATTCCCATAGTTACTAACTCTTTTTTTCAGTGGATAAGGATGACATCTCGAAATTTATAATTGTTCTCCCATTCTAAAGTGATTTAAGTTTTACTTTTATAAAAAATTTAATTTTTTTTGAAAAATTAACATCTTAAACTTACATGATATCCAGGGGAATTAGAGGAAAAAATTACTCACGTATCATCTTCAATTTTCCGTTTACTTTACGTATCAATCTTTAATCTTAATAAATTACTAAAATATTTTATTATATTTTATCAATAAAATAATTTTACAAGAAAATGTTGAGAAATGATACCCAATAAAGTCCACAATTTTTCTTCTTAAAACCCTGTCAAATCGGCTGTCATATCGTCTGTCCGACTACATATACTACGAAGAGAAACGCATCCACGCCGAAGCGTACGTTTGCAGCAACACTCGATCCGCTGTATTCCCCGCGACGTCGCGCAGCTTCGAATGGCCCGATAAAAAGGAGCGCCTCCCGTCGTCCATCAGCATCAGCCGGGCGAAATACCGGCGGGTCGTAGTATCCGCGCGCGTAAATCTCCCCCCTGGCCGGGCTTCCTCCGCGGCGAAGGATGAAGCGGAGAGGAAGTGGCCGGCGTCGCGGAAGGGCAATAAAGCAGCCGCGCGCCAGTCGGCGAGGAGACGGACTCGGATCGTCTCGGGGGAGGGCGAGCTTGACGGAGCGCGCGTCGTATAACCGGGCACTTTTGCGACGCGCTCGATATCGGCTGCGACGCCGCGCGGAATATTTCGCCGGGAGAGCGATGGCCTCCCCCCCGCGCGAGTCGCGATAAACTGGCGGATTGTTTGTATCGGTGTGCGGGATGCGCTCGATTTGAGTGGATTAACCGATGCCTTTTAGGGGATTATTTACTTGGCTGTTTACGGTTTACTGGATTGGCTGATTTTAAATTTGATGTTGCGTGTAATTTTAGAGTTTTAATGGGGTAGAAACAGATAAATCCGAGTCGTATGTTACTGAAATTAGTAAGTGAATCTGTTTAGAGAGTAACATTTTACTCATTTCACATTATAGGTATCTAATAGAGTGAAATGTTATTTATATGACTACTTTTTCATTAGAGTAAAATGTCATTGATCCATCTGATTTATCAAACAGAATA
>JAXIUT010039705.1:0-12861 GCA_035586675.1 Eurytoma californica | reverse complement strand
ATGAAAAAGATTATTTTATTATTAAATTAAAAAAATGAAATCTATAATTAAGTTGGAGGAAGCTACGTGCCAATCTAATGGCAGCGGTTTTTTTATATATATACAGTAATATAGTTACTTTTATTGTTTAAAAAAAACTTATTTTATAAAATATCTAGCATTTGTGTACACAGTTAAAGATTGACGGTTAAAATGAAATAAGGAATTGAGATTTCCACGCTCAATTCATTATCCTCAAAATTACCCTCGCAATCAGTGTCTCCTCAACGTAATTTTTTTACACGAAATCATCATAATTTTTACGATAAATCCCCGCAATTTTTACGCGCCTCCCCGTAAAAATACCCAACGCAACTGTCCCCACGCCCACCAGAGACTCCCCGTAATTTTAACGCGCGTAGTCGCCGCATTAAACGTATCAATGCACGAATTTCCTCGTAAAAGAAAAAATTTATTCGAAGATTATAAAACGGCCCACCGCTGGCGCAGCAATTTCCGTTACGATTCGCCCGAAAAAAAAAACACGTCGTTTTTTACGACGACGCCCCGCGCCCCGCCGGGTGGTACCCATTAAATATGAAAGTCCACTCGCAATCCGAGCAAATGACCCGCGCCGCCGAAACAAAGCCCCGCGGCGTACAAAGTAAGTGCGCGCGGCCTCGGTCACGCTCGGCGGATCTCATCACACCCCCCCGGAGAAGACGAAAGCCCCGACCCCCTAATAAAGCCGGATTGATACCTCCTTAAAACAACGCGTGGCGTAATTCGGTTAGCTCCTCGGAATCCTACGTCACCTCACCCCACCGGACGGTGACTCGGAGGGGTAGTGCGCAGACAAATGGTTCGTCACATCTCCCATAAAGGATCTCTGGCTCTCCCTCTATCTCTCTCTCTCTCTTTCTTTCTCTCTCTCTCTCTCTCTCTCTCTCTCTCTCTCTCTCTCTCACACACACACACACACACACACACACACACGCGCGCGCGCGCACACACACACACACACACACACACACTCCCTATCTCGCTCTCTTTTTCTCTCTCTCACTCTGTCTCTGTCTGTCTTTTTTTTACTCTGTCTTTTTCTCTCTGCGGCGACCCCTCGAGGGACGAGGCTTGGCGTCGTATATAGGAAATGGCCAGGCCGCTAAGTTCCGTCTTTTGTGGCGCGCTTTCGCGCCTTAATATTCTCCCTCTCTTATTTTGCGAGCGGCGCCTTTGCCGGCGGAGAGAAAAAACAATGCGCGAGATTCGGTGGGCGGGTCTCCACGGGCCGCTGCGGCTCCCGACGCTTTTGAAGATTAATTTGACGAGGGCCTCCTTCCTCCTTTACACTGTCGTCCCCCACCCCACCACCCCCTTACTGCTCCTGTTCTCGCTGCCTTTTTTATGATCATTGCCATTGGCCAAGTCATGTCACGAACAATTTTAACGCTTCCGGGTCTTATCTTCTGGTCTCTCTGTTTGGTGAATGCACACCCTCCGGGTCCAAGATTTTTCTCAAATTTTGAGGGATGATTGTTCGATCGAAAATAATGAAGAATTTCATTACGATGATTTCATGATACTTTTGGCAGTCTCTCCAAAGGCCTCTAACTAGACCTCCAAATGACTTAGGTCTTAACGGGATGTCGTAGCAAAAGTTTAACTAAATTGCCGCCACGGCAGGAGGGCGCTCGCGTCAGGTGAAGCGATGTTAGTTTTCATCGCTTTGTGATTATAAAATAGTATTTTACCTAAAAGGAAGAGTTGACCGTAATAGCCAAGGTTATAGGAAAGGCGTATGGTCAACTCTCGGTATGGAAAAATAATCAATTATTCCGTAAAGTTGGAAATGCTGCGCGATGTGAATGCAATGCCACGACGCCATATGCGCATGCGCAAGCGCACCGACTCAGCCACAATGTGTTCTAAATAGGACGTCGTGGCATCGCATTCACTTGACGCGAGCGCCCGCCTGCCGTGGCGGCAATTTAGTTAAACTTTTGTTACGACATTCCCTTAAGATGGCTTATGCGCAGAGCTAAGACAACAGACCCTTTAGCGGGAAAGATGTTTTCAGACTCCACCTAGCGGTGAGTGTGCCAGATAATATTACGAACTGCACCCAAGCATAGCTTTGCGTAAAACTGTGTTTTAATTTAAATATAGTTTGCAAGTAGATTTGTAATATACACACATGAAAACTGGAACTACTTTTGAAATCAAGTGTTCATGTTCTCACTGCCTTTTTTCTGATTATCACCATTGGTTGAGAGCCGCCGCGAAATATCTTTACGCTTCTGGATCTTACCTTTTTGCCTCTTCTGTTTGTCGCAGGACACCCGGAGGAGTGTATAATACGTATACACTTACTTACGCTCCGCGGGATGGTTATCCTCTCCTTCTCCCTCTGCGGTCGTTTCGCTCAGTAGTGCACTCGCTTTCTGCAATTCCGTTTCTGCGAGTTGCACCTGCCACGGTGACGGCACTTTTTCCTCTCTCTCACTGTCTCTCCTTCCCTTTCTTTCTCTCTCTCTCTCTCTCTCTCTCTCTCTCTCTCTCTCTCTCTCTCTCTCTCTCTCTCTCTCTGTCTTTTTTTCTGAAGTCACGGATTCCCGCAGCGGTTCGGGCTTTCTGCGGACGCGGATTATTTGTACGCCGGGAGGGACGGCGAGAAGGGGCTCGCGCGCGCAGGGGCTCGCGTCGCTCGAGTATTTAACCTCTTGTTTTTTTGAAGAGCCTTGAGATAACAGTCGAGGCGGCGGCCGGAGACGCCGCAGACGCTGCACGCGCAAATTTCCTCGAGTGCAATTGCACGGCGCCCGGCGGGAGGCGCACGGATGCAAACCTGCTGATGTGATACTTTTTTTATGATTGCGGGAGGAGGGACGAATTTCTCCGGCGATTTTACACGGCGACCGCTTTGTTTGCATCGCTGATAAAAGTCGCGGAGAAAAGCGCGTCGCTATTCTCGATAATGCGGTAGGTGCATATAGTTTACTGTGCTGGAACAGACTGTATAATTATATATGCACTTTTTTTTAAAATTATATTCATTGGATTTTTAAAAACTAAATAATACATCGTTATAAATAGAAGAATAATACTATTAAATCTTGTTCTTTTTTTTCTTAGAAAATAAAATATTTTTCTATCAAATTAATCATTTACTCTAGTTTGCTATGTGGTTTGATATTATTAAGATATTTACATATTTAAAACAAAAATTTCAAAAAAAATTGTTAGTTATTGAATTTGATCTGAAATGATTCTACAAGAATAAACTGAAATATGATAACGACTGATTTTTCGTCCATGGAATAATAAAAATAATGAAAAACTATATTTGACAATACGTCTGACTAAACTGGATCCGTTTACTGACAATTTCATCGATATTAATGTTGCCACTTAGTCATTGTATATTATAATGGAATCTAGTGGAAAAACATTTTTAAATAAGTTTTAGGAAATATATTATGCACTACAACTATTTATTTAATTATTCACCATGATAATAATAGCACAATACTTCCAAATATAGTCAGCAATTCAGAATAATAACGAAAATTCGATCAAAATTTATCGCAGAATTCGATCAATTCCAAATTCCCAAAGTCAAAAATTACAAACATCCCCGCGAACGATTTCAATAACGCGCGAAATTTTCCAAAAAAGAAACCGCCATTCAACACTCGACGCCGTCCTCGCTTTGTCCTCCGCGGCCAATATATCGCGTCCGCGAACAAAAAATTCCACCCACACACGAAAAAAAAAAAATCTCGCGAACCGCGTCACTTGCACCGCGTCGAGGGTCTACACCCGGGGCCGCTCGTCCCTCCGAAAACCGGGAGACCGCTCGGCGCACCTCCGGCGCGTAATCGCGAAGTTACGAATCGCCCGCAGGTTTAAAAGCACTCGAATGGCTGCCCCTCGAAAAGTTTCCCTCGCCCAGGCGCGCGTACCACTCACACATGTGTACTCGCATGTGCATGTGTACTCGTATGTACATGTGTGTGTGTGTGTGTGCGCGTGTGTGTGTGTGCGTGCGCGCGCGCGTGTGTGTGTGTGTGTGTGTGTGTGTGTGTGTGTGTGTATGTGTGTGTGTATGTGTGTGAGTGTGTATCTACCCTCATCTTATCTCCGCGTCATCTTTTCATCTTGGCCCCGTATACACCGTCATCTTCCGCGGGCCATTGTCTATGCGCCGCGCTTTTAGCGCGCATTTTCCCTCTCAGTCGCGCCCGCCCCCCCTTTCCACGTCTTTATCTTTCCCCCACGTACTCGGAAATACACTCCCGCCTCTCCATTGTATTTTTCTTCTTACATTTCCCTCAACGAGGTACTTGGTAAATACATTCGCCGATGTGCCGGCGTGTCGAATATGGGATTCTTTCAGCGGCCGTATATACGCGCGGCTTCGATGCCCTTTTCTCCCCAGGCGGCGCCGCCGTTGCATGCTCGTTGGTGCAGAAAGATGAATTTTCACCGGGGAATACGGAAAAAGCGCCTTTGTAAAGCGTCGGTGAAAAGCAGATTTTAATGCGAATTCCTTCGGCTTTATTTTGGAAAAAAAAAATGTTATACATTCAATCCGCGCCGCCAAAGTGTACGCGTACGAGGTGGTATGTTAATGCGGCGGGATTTTTATGAATTTTTGAATTATTTGAGCATTTATTTTTTGGGTGATACGAAAATTATAATAAAATTTTAATTTTAATAAAATTAATTCTAAATGAAGTTTGAAATTAAATATTCGCAAAATTATTATGTATCAATTTTCCTTTTAATCGTTAAAGAAGCTGTTGTGAATGTATCGTTTATCCATAAGTTATTTAATTATGTATATAATTAAATCACTAAATGCAATTAAAAATAATTTTATTATACTATTTGAAATTAATCTAATTGTACTGCTCTGAATTTCCATAAAACATTTATGTATAAAATGAATTCCCAAGGAAATTCGTATAAAATTTGTTAAAAATGACCAGTTTAAATACACAACAGAAATTTTCAAATTCTAAAAATAACTCTTGAATATATCACAAAGAAAAATATAACAAAAAGTGAGATGAAAAAAAGTTTGTTGAACCTCCTGGACTCGATGCTATAGTATACCTTCAAACACAAGGCGGAACCTCGAGGTACGTCCCTTTAAAATTTCAATGCAAACAAGTTTATCTCTTATTCAAGACACAGCCGGTGAGAATTGACAAAAGTTTCCATTTAAATAAAGCCCCGCAAAAATCTCTCACCGAAACTCCGATACCTCGCCTGGAATAACCAAAACCTTATATACCCCCGAACAAAAAAAAACGGAAAAACACACTCCAGTGCAAATATCGAAGACACACAAAAGACGGTCCGTCTTCCCAAACCGGAAAGACCAGCCGCTAATTTGACTACGCCTCGCTCGGACTTTCCGGGCGCGTGAAAAGCCGGCCGCGCATTGTGCTCGGGTCAAATTGGCAAACTTGGCGATCCGCAACAATGCGCGAAAAAAAAAACGGTGGCGCGAAGTTTTAGCCCCCGAGAGCAAAAAAAAAAAAAAAACGAGGCCGGTCGGAAGCGACGGCGCAATTACACGCGCAACAAAGAGCATTGTTTAGGGGAGGAGGGGGGGATCGACGCCGCGGTAATAAGTCCGGGGCACCGCGTTTCCGATTCCCTCCGGCCGCGATTATTGCGCGCCGCGAAGAAAGAAGGGGTCGTGACCCCGTTCCCGCGAGGCGATTTTCGGCCTTTTTCTTTCCGCGCGCGACGCATTATTAAGGGGGGGGGGGTCGATTCGGCGCTTTGTCAGCTCCTTTTTTTTTGTGCGCCGCGAGGCTTGCGTATACGGCGAGCGCGCGTTTCTCCGGGCTATTTTTTTAATTACGCGCCCGGCGCGTTTCAATGAGGCGAGCGCCGCCGCGCCTTTAGCCGCGAACCCCCGCCCGCGCCCTTCTCTTCTTTTTTCGCTCGCTCTCTTTGCCCCTTTCGATTCCGCATTGCTTCGTTGGCTTTGTTAGGGAAACTCCATTCAGCGCTCTTTAATGCGCCCGCGCGCGGCTCTTGATGAAAACTTAGAAATCTTATTTTGATTTATGCGACGATGGATTAAATTGTTTGCTACGCTGCCTTTAATGAATTGGAGAAGCTTGCCTTTCAAGATTATTTATAAACGTGTTTTTTATTTTGTTGGAATTATTAATAATTCATTCAAAATTTTTATTTTGATAGTAAAAGGAACTTTGAATTTAAGTATCGTTGGATCTTTAGGTTTTGCAGGCTTAGGTTTAGGTTTAGGTATGTTACAACTCCATTCAGCACTCTTTAATGCGCCCGCGCGCGGCTCTTGATGAAAACTTAGAAATCTTATTTTGATCTATGCGACGATGGATTAAATTGTTTGCTACGCTGCCTTTAATGAATTGGAGAAGCTTGCCTTTCAAGATTATTTATAAACGTATTTTTTATTTTGTTTTTGAATTATTAATAATTCATTCAAATATTTTTATTTTAATAGTAAAAAGAACTTTGAATTTAAATATCGTTAGATTTTTAGGTTTTGCAGGCTTAGGTTTAGGTTTAGGTATGTTATAACTGCATTCAGCGCTTTTTTATGTACCAGCGCGGATTAAAAATCTTATTTTTATTTATGCTACGTTGGTGGATGAAATGGTTTACTACACTTGCTTTCACGAATTAGAGAAGCTTGCTTTCTAAACTATGTTAAACCTATTTTTAATTTCGGCAGAATTATTAATAATACAGTTAAATATTTCAATTTATTTGATAGTAAAAATTATTTGACAGTAAAAAGGTCTGAATTTAAGAATAGTGTTGAATTTTTAGATTTTACTGATTTAGGTTTAGGTTTAGGTTTCACGTAACAGTTGTACTCAATTTTGACTTTAGCTACATACACGAAGAGAAATTTTATTGGAATTATATTATATTCTAGCTCTCTTACTGGAGGATCAACATAATACATAATAATACTATGTTAATCTAAACCTAAAATCATTAAAGCTTCATTATAATTTTAAATTTAAATCTATGAAAACGTTAATTCCATGAAAAACTTTGCTCTCAAAATACGAAACTTAGGTTCTCACAGTGGTAATCGCCGCAAATTCCGAAAATCTACGGGCGAACGATCGGCTGACCAAGGGATTTATGCAGTTTACGCAGTTGTGCCCCGGGAAAAAGGCGCAGGCCGCGCTTGACCGCGGACGGCTTTATCGCGTGCCGGCCAAATGCCACCCCCGGCCCCGGCGTTAATCGGTTTTTCGCCGCGGCGCGGCGCCCGTCAGCCGCGCGTCCGTTGACTTAGCGCCGCTCGCTAATCTCGAGGGCCTCCTCTAATTGTTGCCATTCCTGAAAATTAATCTTGGCCGTTCGCCGACCCCCGGCGCGACGCCGGCGGAATTCATTAGACATTCAAATCCCGCGTAACTCGCCGGGGCCCCTCTCATTTCATCGATCTAAACGGCCGCCCCGTAACTCCGCGCCGCGCCCGGGCCTGCGAGTTCATTAAAGTTATTCCTTATACCCCCGCTATGGCTGTTAGCCGGCGTGCGCGTGTGCCCCCGACGAATTCCACGCTAGTCGGCGGATATATGTCAGTACTTTTTTTGGAAGTTTGTGTTTTGAATGACTGCTGGTTTACGAGCGAAATCTCGGAGCGTCTGGAGTTAATTTTGGATGTGGATGTGTTAAGTAAATAATGGTTCTTTAAAATAAGTTTTGTATTAGAGAATTACACTGAGAAAAAGGATTAGTAAAAATTACTATTTTTCTATTAAAAGAGCGACCCCCTTACAAAAAGGAACTGCAGGCATAAATGTTGGTGTAACTAGTGGCAAAACTTCTGGCAAAACTACTGATTGCCAATAGTTTTACCAATAGCTTTTTTGGAACTATTGGCATAACTGCTACAAGCAATATTTTTCTCCCGGAAGAAAAAAATTGCTTCCAGTAGTTATGCCAATAGTTCCAAAAAAACTATTGATATAACTATTGGCAATCAGTAGTTTTGCCAGAAGTTTTGCCACTCGTTACACCAACAGTTATGCCTGCAGTTCCTTTTTGTAAGAGCCTACTTGACCATAAGAAAAAGATTACTAAACTTTTCATAATTATTATTATACTTCTATGAGATATTACAAAAGTTTAAATAAAAATTGCTAAAGTTTAGTAAAAATTGCTATTAGTTTAGTAAAAATTGCTACGAGTTAAGTAAACATTGTTACTAGGTCGAGTAGGTCGCCCTCTTACGAAAAAAATAGTAATTTTTCCTAACCTATTTTCTCATTGTATTATAACTAATTTGAAATAGCCGAAAAGTTTATTTTTTTCGTCATTTAATACTAATTTATTTATAAATGAAATAAAAAATAAGTTACCCTGGTAGAATTCGTTAATTTTTAGGTTATGTAAAACCAGTTTATGACCAATTACTAGTAAGAAAACTGACCACTTTATGGCTACATGGTATGGTTACTAGATTACTTTGTATTTGAAGGAAAAACTCCCGTATAAATAAATAAAATAATGAACAACGTTTTTATCGATGATCAATGTAGAGTTTATAAATGTACGTGGTTATGTGTAAGTGATTTTACCTGCATTATTCATGATGAAACAAGTGCGACATTAACAAGGTCTATTTAACTTTGAAGCTGAATAACTAATGAACGCTTACCAGAAATAAATTCTTAAATAAATAAATCTCATGTACACTAATTTATTTATCTCTAGGTACAATTAACTCGGGTATATTTATCCTAAAGAAATTTTGAATATTGTTTAAGTCTTCAATATTCTTAAATCTTTAAAAGACTTAATAAAAACTGACGATTATTCAACAAAAGTAATTTCCATTACGTATGTTCACGATGGTTTGGTTGAAGGTCACTTGGAATGGTCGATTCCAAGAATTTGATTGTACAACATAAAAATCTTCACTTCTTCAATTCTCTACATTAATCTTGAATGAAAGTTGATCAAGTTCACCATTTGACGGCAATAACCTATATTTGAAGAGGAATGGCACATTTCCGGAGAATAAAAGCCAACGAGAACAAATTACGGATACGGGTTTCATTTTTGATGATGTATAGGAGCGGGCTCTCAAATTCCCGTAAAGTTCCATTTCCCGTAGGGAGGTAATATATTCTCCTTTGATTTCATTGAAAAAATAAATATCAGCCAGCTCGATCAAGCTCCGTATTATCATTTCCAATTTTTGGCCGATCGATCGAACATTATACCCCGGCTACTTTATTATTCCACGTTCCAAATTATTATCTATCGTATATAATACTCCAGTTTTCGGATATTAGATTATTAAATTAACGAAATATCGATTTGTTTAATTAACTAAATATCTAAACGCACGGTGATTATATAGGTTAATCAAATTATTATCAATAAATTTACATATCACAAATTTAAAATTAAAAGATACATAAATATATTAACTAATCAACATTATTAACGAACGAATTAATTAATTAATGAAAATATTAATAATTACTTAATTCTAACTATATTAAAAAATTTAAAAATAAATCTTGCATGAATACAACTGAACAATTGATTTGACTAAGCAATAATGATCCCGACGCACCTGCGCTTACGGACGATAATTATTCCGTTTCAAAAGGCCGTCCAAGTCAATAATGTTATCCTGTAAATCAGCATTCAGCGCAGATGACCCGGGCGCATATATACGCGTCCTGCAAAATTTCACAGTATCGCAGCGGATCAGTTTATCCCTCCCCTCGAGAGGTACGTCATATTCGATCGCGCGTGTCAGCGCTAGATTCGCGCATCGTGCCGATGCCCCGATAAATAATTCACGGAAATTAATCCGCGCGCGAGCCAGATTCCCTGCCCCGTGAACTCGGTCAAAAGGTAACCGTACCGCGCATCTGCCCCGCTCGACGACTTTAAATATAAGCGGCAGCGGCGAGAGATAAGTGCGATATTTTAATTAACCCAGAATTCCCGAAGGTACGAACAGCTTGAAGTGTTAAATCATTCAGGGTTAATCTGATTTGTTAAAAGGTTGAATTGGACTAAAATTGAAATGATTCAATATCGTGCGAATTAGTATTCAAGCTAGAATGCACTTGTTGGGTTAACTGAATATTAAGTAAATTTAGTTCCAATTGTATCAGTATTTATACCAGAAGATTTTCATATTTTTTTGTTTTTTTTTTTTTTTTTGTACCATTCTGTAGTTTAATGGAAATTTTACACTCTTTTAAAGAGAGTTTTTTATTGCATAAAAACTATCCTGCATTATTGTCAGAATTGAAATTCTTATGGAATTTAAAATAGACACAACTTTTCATAACACTTTACGAATTCTAGAAGTTTTAATTTAACAAAAATATTAAATTTTCTTAAAAGATTTTTCAACATTGCAAACTTTCGCGCCAAAAAGCTCATCGATGCTCGACTAATCAAATGAATGATATAATTATCCCTTCAAAATGACACTTTTTTATTTAGACTTTTTATTTTTGTTTGGATTTAACAAAAAAGTTAAATTTTCATAAAAAGATTTTTTTAATATATAATTTTTTTTTGAATTTCCCGCCATTATTTATTTCAAAATTGTTTTTAATTTTACACAACTTGACTTTGTGTAGAAAAAAGTGAAACTTTTTTATATAGACTTTTTATTTTTGCACAAAGTTTGAATTTAACAAAAAAGTTAAATTTTCATAAAAATATTTTTTCAATATATGAAATTTTTTTGAATTTCCCGCCATTACTTGTTTCAAAATTGTTTTTAATTCTACACAACTTGACGTTTAATTTTTCAAACAGCTCACTGCCTTTCCAGAACAACAAAAATTAACTTTACTTTACGTTCCAACCACAAAGGTAGAAACGCGCAATCATCTCATTTCTGTAGCCGGCAGCAGATTAGCTCGGGCGAGTCCGAGATAAACGCGGTCAAAGGCAAACCGTCCGGAGTCCTGCCGCGGACTCGTCGCCGCGCGGGCAAAGCAGAGCTTCTAATATTTAAATGTAGGCGTATGCGTACGACGTATCGGCCGGGGAGCGATGCACACACAGCGTAAACGCCCGCTTCCTCATTAAAATGCCGAACGTCTCCCGGGCGGCCGAAGGGGCCAACTTCCTAACCCGCCCAATTCGGCACTTCCGCGCGACGTCGCTCCTCCGTTTCACTGCGAGAGTGCGAGGATATCTGTTTAGTCCATTTCCATCCCGTTTTATTAACCTTTGGAAGACGACGTTTTCGTGAAAGGAAAATGATATGGAAATAGTCCATTTTTAGGTTATGTTTAACGATTCTTTAGCTAGCAACTGGCTATTTTTTTGTTCGTTCAGTGGAAATGGCCAGTTTATGGCTAAAGTATCGTTTTATTTGTGTATGATTTCTGCTAAATGTTACTATGCTAAATATACTATATACATATTCTGGCCAATTTATGGTTAATGCAGGGGTGATACTGACTAAATACAGTCAGATCTTGCCTAGTTTGATATTAACTACTCAATTAACTCGAATTAATTGTTCGTAGATATTTATTGAAAAGTAAAGATAAATAAAATTGTAGCAGTAAGTTATTTTATAAATAAAGCAATATTCTAATCATAAAATATCGAGATATTGTGTATTGGCTAGAAACTGGATAGTTTCTAATTAAAAATAACAAAAACTAAAATTGCATCAAACGCAGGATCACTATCACGATAAACGCTTTTAGCTGCAATTACATATAACTTACCTATAGTAAAGTGACCTTTTCTTTGCCATTTTTAACCCAATTTTTGACTATTTTGTGACCATTTTCTGACAAAATGGTCAGAAAATGAACAAAAACATGAACTGAACGACAAATGAAAGAACAAAAACATGAAATGGTTTGTTTTTAATAATAAAATGTAAAAGAATGCTTTAAAAATAGTCTGTTCTTATTCAGGTTTGTGATAGCGTTGCCAAAAAAGTACTTAATGCTCAAATGACAGTGTAATTTCTGTTTAATCAAAAGCGCAATAAACTTAACTTGAATTTAGTGGCGTATTTTCTACTTTACAGTAGAAAAATCCATCTCAGACAATCACATGTAGTTAACAGTATTACAATAATAAACTAATCGCTTTAAATTCATCATTTCACAAATCAAAAGCCCACTTAAAATTCATCCGATTAAAAGAAACGAAGTTACCCTCCAAAAGAAACTCCCGTTGCGCAGTACCGCCGCGAGAGCGAGCGAAGCGGAAAAAGAGCGATCGCGTCCGATTGAAAAAACAAGACGCGCAGCTCTCCTAACACCATTAGCGGCAGCGCGACCTCCGACACGGAACAAAGTACTCCCCTAATCCCCCGATAAAATCGTCCCCTCTCCGCTCGCTCCGAAAAAGGAGGAGAGCCTCGCTGCCGTTTAATCGCGCACAAAAGGCCCGGGCACGAGTGGGTGGGTGTGGGAGGAGGGCACACGGCCTCGGGCGCCCGCACAAAGTGCGCCTCTCGTCGGCGGCTCCTCCGGAGAGCTAATTGTGGCCCGTCACGTAGCCCGCGTCAAAAGCCCCGGGCCGCGCGGAGCCGGACGGTGCCTGCATATTGTAGCCGATCGCCGCCTCAATACACGGAATACATCACGAGCCACGGGCCCTTTCTACATGCGTAATTGGGCCGTGCGCCGGACTACGCCGCGCGTCTTTCCGCCTGTACGCGCGGCGACTGTCCAGGCAGACGAGCTTTGCTGTGCTACGTTTCAAAAAGTTTCTGCACGGAGAGAAACAGTTTAGCAAATATTAAAATGAAATATACTAAAAATTACTATGTTCCATGGGAAAGATGGGACAGATTCATTTTATACTAAATATTGCTATAAAATGTAGTAAAAA
>JAXIUT010039694.1:0-12863 GCA_035586675.1 Eurytoma californica | reverse complement strand
ACACACACACACACACACACACACACACACACACACACACACACACACACACACACACACACACATCCGTACAGACAATTTTCAAAAATATAAAAAAAACATCAAAAAATGATAAAGTAACTCAAAACAAACTTTTAACATGTTTAAAAAAAAAAATTTTTTTTACGATTACAAAGCTTCGTCAAGGAGGAAGCAATACCATCATTTTCCCATAAAAATAAGAAATCATATAATTTTATCAAATATAATCAAAATCTCGACAACGAAATTAATGAATTACGGAAATCAAACATATGCATTAGTAGTTGCAGAAGTATTAGTAGTCGGTGGAATTCGTTGATGGTGGGATTCGTAGATTTTGAAATTAGTAGATGGTGGAATTCGTAGATTTTGGAATTAGCGGATGTTGAACTTTGTAGTCGGTGCAATTGGGAAATAGAAATTTGACAGATGGTTGGATGCCTTAAAACAGGGTTGCGGTAAGTGATATAAAAACTAAAATGTTTACTAAATTGTTTATTATCTTTATTCTCTATTCCTCTCTCTAACTATCTATATCTCCGTCCGTCTCCCTCTATCACCTTCTGTTTTCCTATCTCTCTATCTTCGATCTCGCTGAATTAAAAACTACGTCTTTGTTTTTTCTCTAACTCTCGCTATCTATTTCTACCTCTATCTCACTCTATTTCCAGCTCTCAATTTCTCTAACTCTCTATCTCCCTATCTCTCCATATTCCGATCTATCTGTCTCTCCGTCTCTCTCTATCCCGCTCTATCTTTATCTCATTCTATTTCTATATCTCTATAAATATACATAGATATCTATTTCTGTCTTTCTGATTTATGCCTTCTATCAGTCTTTAACTCTCTCTATCTTTCCACATCTCACACTATCTCTACCTCTCTATTTCTCTTTCTTTCGATAACTTTCTATTTCTATCTCTCTCTATCTCTCAATAACTCTCTTTCTGTCTTACTGTATCTCTCGGTCTTCAAATATATCTCAGCATCTCACTCTTTCTATCTCTGTTTCTATTTCTCCCTATCTCTCACTCTATTTCTTTCTTTATCTTGGTCTATCTCTCTCTATATTTTCCTGAATCCCTCTCTCCGTTCTCCTCTCTCTCTCCCTCCCTTCCTCCCTGCACCCTCTCGCGCTCTCTCCGGCTTTCTCTTCTGGTTCATTTCGTTCGTCCTTCCAATCTGTTCTTCCCCTTTAACCACCCTCTCCCCCGCCCCCACAACCGCGCTTCATCTCCAAAACGATATTTTTCTCACTAACTGCCGGAGAGCGAATAAACGATGTAGTGTGACCATTCTTTACGTTTAATGTCATAGTATCCCAGAGCAAGTGCAATTTCGCCAGAGCACTTACCGCAACTCCTATCTCTACCCTACCGCTACCTCACCCCTGCAGTATGACCAGGCGGACAATATATCCTCTACTAAATTAAAGTACATATTCCTTCTAGGTTTTTTTTCAGCCTCTTCATTCATGACTTCTTTTCCTAATATATACTTCTCTATAAGTATATTAACGAGTCCTGGGGCCAAATTGGCCCGGGGCAAAATCAGTGTCCCGGGTGGGTCTCCCGGTCTACGATCTCCCGTCGTCCTGAGGGAGTTCCTAGACACCTGGACATCGTCTCCAGAAACACCTTTCCAATTTTTACGTATCGACGTTACTGCAGGTAGGGCTTGCTGTAGACGATCTCTCGTCGTCCTGAGGGTGTTCCTAGACACCTGGACATCATCTCCAGGAACACCTATCCAATTTTTGCGTATCGACGTTATTGCAGGTAGGGTTTGCTGTAAACGATCTCTCGTCGCCCTGAGGGTATTCCTGGACACTTGGACATCGTCTACGCGAACACCCTTCGAATTTTTGGGAATTGACATTATCGCGCTATTTCTGATACAGCAGCTCTATCATTAGTTCAAGCTACCGCTCGAGCCTGGCGGTAGCCAATGGCAATTCGCCCCACTTCTGATGCAGCGGCTCTATTATTGGTTCAAGCTACTGCGCGCGCCTGGCGGCAGCCAATGACAATTGGCGCCATTTCTGTTGTATGGCTCCTTGACACGCAAAATTGTAATAAGAATAAGAATAAAAATAACACAGACATAATTATATCTATATATATGACAATAAGGAATTTATACAAATTTTTATATTTTTTTTGGTATCGTTTCCGCACCACTTTTGAAGTAGATACCTCGGTGCGTTTTTTTGTAGTGTCCCCTGTAGGCCTATTCCACTGTTTATTGCATATAATATTATGTTTAATATGTTAATTCATTTATAATATTTGTCTATATACTATTATATATGTTTCGTATAAATATCTTCGTCTTTTTTTCCTTTTTTTTCATTTTGTGTAATACAAATCTTCAAGTTTTATTCACTCATAGCTCTCGAAAGTGCAACACATAATTGTCCATGACTAAACACTAGTGTTGGTAAATAAACTCCGACTTTTTTAAATGATTGACCTTGCGATTTATGAATTGTTATTGCATGAACAAGACGCATTGGAAATTATCTTCGTATCATGTGGAATGGTATTTCTTCAGTTGATGGTGATAAACTTATTCTTGGTATAATGACCCTCGAACCACTTTTATTGTCTGTAATTATTTTTGCTAAAATCCGATGTTTAAATTTAAATTTCTGAGAAATATTATACAAATTCTAATTTTTAATTTTATTTTATGTGGTGGTAACACCAATAATGAATTCAAAAATTCTGTTGGTAACGTTGAGTCTAAATTTTCATGATTTTCACTTTCTGCCAAATCAATACTTAAGTATTCTCTGCATTCTCCTTTCATTCTACTTAATATTTCATTATTAATATCTATTACATCTGTATTTCTTGATCTTGATCCGTCTTCTGATTGACAATGTAATAGACTCATTGTTTCGGATTAGATTTTTGTAGACTGGTTAGCAGGTAATTGATGCGGGTGATCAGGCGTAAAATAAACAACGAGGCGCTTTTCACAATGAAGTGGTAGCTTTGTTCAGGTCGAGTCTGTTGCACCTGGTACGGCCCATGAATGGGCCCCAAATGCTGCAGGTGTTGCTTCGCTGCTGGTCGGACGCTGAGAGAGTGAGCGGAGCACGCCGCCGGTACGCGACGCATTCCGGAGTATAGCGCGCTAATTGGGTACAATAGTCACGCAAGTACAACGTCGTGGGAGGTCGCGGCGCTGGAGCTTCTCACTCTCTTTTTCTTTCTCACTCGCACTCATACTAGCGATTACGCAACATACCGCCCACCTTCGTCGGTGGGAACGACGAATTAAACAATAGGTTGAAGAGTGACATTTATGAAATTGTTGGCTAGTCGCACATAGTCAGTATGTGTCGTCAGTGGTAGCCATCCTAATGGTTGCTACACGTACCACCCCTCGCTTGTCCGGGTGTAGTACAGTGATTCTTCTTAACGGCCATTTGCTAGGGGGCTTAGCTCGTTACGGACGAGTGCTAAATCACCTAATTTTAGTGACAGTTTTGGGCAGAGCCATTTAACTCGACGTTGAAGAGCGGTTAAATACTCCTGTTGCCAGCGGGCCCAGAAATGTTGAAGCGTTTGGCTTAATAATTGCCAACGTTTTCCTACTGGAATATTTACAGTGGCGAGATCAGGTTCAGGTACTAAGTAGAATTCACGCTGAATCAGGAAGTGTGCTGGTGTCAAGTATTTAAGATCGGAGGGACCGTCTGAAAGTGTTGTCAGCGGTCTAGAATTTAAGCACGCTTCGTTTCTACATAGCAACGTGGAGAGTTCTGAGAAGGTCAGTACTTGATCGCCTATCACTCTACGAAAATGATGCTTCAGCGATTTGACTGCTGCCTCCCAAAGGCCTCCAAAATGTGGAGCACCTGGTGGATTAAAGTGCTAAGTGGTACCGAGATCTGCTAACTTATGAGAAACTACTGACTGGAATTTTACCTTATCGCTCAACACGGCTTGTAACAGCGTATCCGCACCTACAAAATTTGTGCCCTGATCCAAAAGAGATTTTTACAGTGTCCACGATGGGATGAGAAGTGATGAAACGCGACTATAAAAGTTTCTGCCGTATAGTCTTCAGCTAATTCCAGATGCACCGCTTTGGTCGCCATACACACGAACACGCATACAAAACTTTTCATAGTGCCTTTAGCTCTTGCTTTGGTGAGACGTACGCTAATAGGACCTGCATAATCCACACCAGTATTTTCGAAGGGATTGGCTGGTCGAATTCTAGCTTCGGGCAGATTACCCATTAGCTGTGTAGGAACTTGCGCTGAGTAACGTGTACATCGTGTACAGGCCTTAATGATTTTTCTGACCTCTGTGCGTCCTCGCAGAATCTAGACTTCGTGATACACTAGATCTTAGTGTAGCAAGTGTTAATTGCGTTCCGCCATGCAACCTACGCAAATGCGCCTGTCTGATAAATAGTTCAGTCAGTTTGCAAGAACGATGCAAGATTACAGGATGTTTAGTGTGATCAGCTACTAAGGCGTTATTGAGTCTACCGCCCACCCTGATCAGATTGTTTTCTATGATAGGGTTCAAGGCGAGTAGCGGATTGTTTGTACTCAATCTTTTCTCAGCTGATAGGCGTGAGTAGTCATTATGGAAGTACGATTTTTGAACTAGATGACAGCAGAAGAACTTCGTATTCTCTAGTTCTGGTTGATTCACATTGATGCTCCTAAGTCTAAATTCTGCTTCTAGAAAAGGGAGATTGAGAATTCTGAATTTACGATTTTCTTTTCCCTTTAAGTTAGCACTACATCTAGACATGAACCGTAAACAATAAGCTGTGACTCTTAGTAACATGAGTAATGAAGAATGCTTTTGAAAGGGACTCCATACGTCTAAAGTTTTGTCTTCATCATCAGCCTTTTTAGTATTACATGTGGTTTTGTGAATGTTCACAGTTACTAAGTGGGATATGCCAAAATTTAATTCGTCGTGTGTTTTTGACCATGCTGCTGTCTCTTTGATTAGAAACGCGGGGCCTTTCCACCAGAGTTCACACTATTGAAGCTTCGAAGGATCTATGCCTCGCGACACGAGATCAGCAGGGTTGTCTTTTGATCTGACGTGATGCCAGAAAGCGTTGGGTAGAGATGTATGTATCTCAGAGCACCTGTTTGCGATAAATGTATTCCAGCGCGATGGGTGATCTCTGAGCCAGAATAAAACATCTGCTAAGTTGGTCCATAGATGAACGTCGTTGATTTGTAACTTGGTGGAGTCAAGAATTCGTTTGGTTAGACGCGCGAGTAGTAAGGAAGCGCAAAGTTCGGGGGAATACTTAATGTTTTCACTGGTGCGACTTTTGATTTCGCAACCTGTAGTGAGGTCGAAACATTAGATCCTAGCGTGAATCTCAAATAGAGCACTGCTCCGTAAGCTACTTTTGACGCGTCCGCAAACCCGTTTTTTTGCGACCATAGTTACTGGTGCTATCCAGCCTAACGGATCGAAGAGGCGAGCAATAGAACACGCCTTGTGGTAGCGGGCTTGTCATTTTCTACGTCTTCTGTGTGGAAACAAAAGTGATCACTGGAAGGATGCCAATCGATACCGAGTACAGGAGTGCAGAAACCTGAATCGAATAATTTCATTCTCTCTCTTGCTAACATCTCTTCTGGTAGAGAGCTAAGTGCTTGACTATCGCTTGAGGTCCATTTCCTGAAGTTCATCTCTCCTTTCTTGAACAGATTGATCAGCTGTGAGACTTTATCGACTGCTTCTTCAAGGGAATGTGCGCCTATCAATACGTTATCCGAGTACATTTCTTCTCTAACTACCGCGGCTGTTACAGGGAATTCCTGTTCATGGTCGGCTGCCATTTGTAGTAGTGCGCGAAGCGCTAGGAAGGACGAGCAGGTTAAACCGTATGTGACGGTATTCAGAACGAACATCTTAACCTTTTCCTGCGGATCTGAACGCCAAAGAATTGTTTCGAATCTCCTATCTTGTGGATCAACTCCTATTTGCCTGAAGTGCTTCTCAACATCAGCTGACAGAGCGATCTTATAATTTCTGATAGAACAGACGAGATCTATAGGATGATTCAGCAAATTGGAACTTGTGTGCAGTAAGTCATTCAAGGATTCATTTGATTTGAATCTGGAGCCATTAAAGACGGTTCGAAGCTTGGTAGTTGTACTGGATTCTTTCCACACGCCATGGTGTGGCAAGAAGAAGTGATTTGAGTTAGATGATGGTTCTTCATCTATAACCTCTGACACATGCCCTAAGTCTAAATACTCTTTCATGAATTTAGTGTATTCGACTTGAAGTTTCCTATCCTTTTGGAAGTTTGTTTCTAAACGTCTCAAAGCACTCAGTGCTTGGCGAAATGAATTTCCTATCTTTGCCTTGTGCGCATACTCTGCGTCTTTCCATGGGAGTCTAATCGTGTAACGACCATTTCTGTCCCTGTAGGTGGTGTTCACGTAAAGTTCTTAGCAGATTTTCTCATCCGTGGAGCAAGATTTTTTAACCTTCTGCACTTCCTCCACGCGCCAAAATTCTTGTAGCAAATCTGAGAGATTGAGCGTTTGATATGAGGTTGCAACTCATTTGCCTCAGAGTAACCAGCCCAATTTGGAGCTCGTAGCTATGGGCTGTGAACTAGAACCTCTAATGGTCCTTTCTTCGATTATATCTGAATAGACGTTAGCTCCTAACAGCAACTCGATTTGAGTATTTTTAAGATAGCTGGGATCAGCCAGTTGTAGACGATTGAGATAGGTGAATGAGCCTGTATTGTTATGAGCCTTTGATGGTTGATATGCGGTTAATTTGGGAAGAACTAAAGCAGTAGTTTCTAACAAATACGTACAATTCTACAAATAGTAAGCTTTATGAGAACTTGTTTATTAGCAATTAACGAGTTTTACTCACCTACTCCTTGTACACAAACGCGCGTTTCGCGGCTTGATAGTGTCAATTGATTGCAAAGATTCTGTGTGACTAGAGACACCTGACTACAAGGGTCAATCAAGGCTCTGACAGTCAGCCTATGATTTGTTGGTCCACTAATACAAACTAGGGCAGTAGCTAATAGTATGCCTGTGCTGCTTGTTGCTTGTGTAGTGTGTGTGGTGCTCATAGCTAAATCATTAGCTATTATATTCGAGCAAAAAGAGACCTGCGAGGGCGATCCATTTGATTGCGATGAAGTGATTTGCTCTGATTCAGGAATATCGGGATGTAAGAGCATGTGGTGTCTCACTTTACATGTGAAACAATTATAGCGAGATCTACAACGATTCTTAGAATGTCCGCTACTTAAGCAATTAAAGCATAAGCGCTTTTCTTTAGCAAAGTCTTTGCGGTGAACTGGTCATATTTTGAAAGATTGTGATCAGCATTACAAAGAGTACAACCAGTTCCTTTGGAGAAGAGTCCTTGGAGGTTGTTTGAAATGAGTGAACGGAGTTTGACTCACCATCACCTTTTGTTGGCTTATTTTTAGTTACTTTGCCTTTATGACTATTAGAGGGAGAGTTAGATTGTAACTCTTTACCGTCTTTCAGGTTCTCAATTTGACCTTTGATGAAATCCTTTAATTATTCAAGAGTGGGTGGAGTATCGTTAGACTTGTCGATAGATTTTTTCCACTCTTTTCTAGTGTTACAATCGAACAATTCTATTGTGATATAAACAAGAAGATCGTTTCCTATATCAGCTTTCGTCCTACTTAACTTTTCCAGACTTTCGAAAGGACTAAAAAATTCTCTACTTGCTCTTTTCAACTCAGACTGTGATTCTGATTTCATGGCTTTCACAGCTAAAAGAGTTCCGACAAGAGTATTTACTGTGCGATGCTTATTATCGTAGTAAGCGATTAGAGTATTCCACGCCCTTTCGTACTGATCGCCTGCTATAGGTATAGTTTTGATTTGCTCCATAGCCTCACCACTGAGATTGGTTCTCAGATGGTAGTATTTGATTGAAGCGTGTAAATCGACACGACGATGAACGACTGACCTGAATCGGTCTCTGAAATTTTCTCACTCTGAAAATTTTTCAGAGAATTTGGGCAAGTTCATTTTGGGTAGAGAGTGCGCTTCTATCGAAGTCGCACCAACAGCAATGTTGCGCTTTTGTTGAGCAGCGGTACGAGAGACGGGATTACGATCTGATTAAGCTTTGTTACTTAACAATGCAATTTAATCGGGCTGGCTTAACGGTTAGCATCACCAACGGGAGCGACATTACCGACTGTGTTTCAGGCTGGGAACGAAGAACTCTGCACTATCCAGTATGGCGTAGAGTTCTGACTTCCAGGCCGGCTCCTCGGTGTAGGTTTTCTCCCTCGAAGAGGTTTTCCTACACCACATGTAGCGACTAAAGCGGCCAGGGCAAATGCGAGGAGTAGGGAAAGGTTAGGGATAATAAAGGCGGGTGCTGAAAATTAGAGTAGGCAGCCCGCCAGGGGTAGAGAACACCACCACACAGAGGCGGTAGGGGGTAAAAGCGCGCTAAGGCGCATCCGGAAGAGGAACTACGAATAAAAAAAAAAATAATAATAACAACAAATTCATTAAAGCCTCTCTACTATCGCCAAAGAAATTTACTAAGATGAATTTAATTCCAAAACAAAAAATTCTTAATCTCGGCTGCCAAGAATCGGTAATGATTAAAAAACTAGTAAGCACGAGACCACTCGTACTTTTTTTAATTAAGTCTCTTCGTACAGTAAGTAGTAGCGAAGCCTCTGCAATACAAGTATTAGATAGATTAAAGTTATTATCCGCTGAATAAAAGATAAAACTATATACAAATGATTTAAAACTATTTCATTTTCTTAAAATTAATATCTTTTCTTTTATGTAAGTGATTATAGTAGTAAATAAATTAATGAAAATTAATAAATCCACAGAAATTACAATAATTCATGCTATTCGAGTATTGCAATATAACAAAGATGTAAAAGTCTCCGTAAAAGAAAGCAAGGCCTATGAGATCAAACTAAAAGTATGAGACTTCATATTTAGGCTTAAAAAACACCATGCAGAGTTTCGGAGAGATTGGTGTTCCGGAGGTGAAACACTCCCCTGGTCAGCTCGAATTTAAGGGGGGTTTATACCATAAAATTATCAAAAAATCGATCTTTTTTTATTTGATTTTTAGATTGGCCATGTTAATCGAAATATGTAAAAAAAATTTCGAACAAAAATTCAAAAAATTTATAAAGATATAGCTTGTTATTTGGAATCTTTATTAAACTTTTATACGCATTTATGAATTATTAGTTCTTATATTTAGAATTGTATCAAATA
Source organism: Eurytoma californica (assembly GCA_035586675.1). Taxonomy (NCBI): domain Eukaryota; kingdom Metazoa; phylum Arthropoda; class Insecta; order Hymenoptera; family Eurytomidae; genus Eurytoma; species Eurytoma californica. Next base: position 3,559 of record JAXIUT010039694.1, on the reverse strand, counting down.
AATTTATTCAAATAATCCTGTTACAACGCGCTCGCGCGACTCTATTTTCGCATTCCCTGGCACGTTGTAATTAGGAATGAACAAAGAATTATTTTCCTTTTCTACTCGATAACTTCGGCTAATTTATTATTCTATGAGAAGACTCCGCGCGCATCCACGCGGTCTCCTCTCCGAGGTTGAGCGCCAGGTACTGGATTGTACCGACCGAAGTTCGCCTTTCTCGACCCGGCATAACTCAGCCGAGAAGAAGACGCGTGTAGTTTCTAGACCGAGCTACCACAAGGATAGCAGCTCCGAGACGTTCGGCTTCTCCGTCTGGCGAAGTTTAATGATGGACGCGGACAACACACAACATGCATGAAAAATAACACATTTTCGGATCTCTATCCAATATCTCGATTTATTCACTCTCAAAACACATTTCTTACAACAGCTTTTCAGCGCAATCCCTATAGAAACACGTCCCGAAGCACGCAATCGCGGACTCGCGCAATCTTTGCTGTCGCGTCCCGATATTCTTCCCGACACGTATCCGCAGCTCGCGACACTCCGCACTCGGCCGTCACCCACCTTGGCGATGGTGAGGCTCGTCTCGTCGCCGCTTGCACGATCCACTCACCGGTGTACTGCGCGGAGAAACCCATTTCTCCTGGCGGATCGATCGCCGTCATCTCGGGGGTATGTCGCTGAAATGGATAGTAGACCGAAAGCAAGTCAAGAGGTGCAACATCATCATCAGCCAAAGATGAGTATTCTTTTCTTGCCTCCAATTTATTCAAGTTATTCCCCGTTGGATCAAGAGCCTACATGTTCTTGCTTACCAAATTTAAGGCAGTACTCCGGTGCCAAGCCACAACAGAGATTTTTCGAGAATTCGTCGATCGGGCTTGGTTTGGCATTTCAAAAATGTTAGAAATGCTAACAGAGCGCTGACTCCTTCCAATTTGCAGGAACTAAGGCAAGGGGTACGGAGGCAAGAGGGCAGAGGCTTCCCGCTTGATGACTGGCCCTCATGACGTGGCAAGACAGCGGCAACCAATCAGCATCGACGAGACGCCAATGAGGTGACGAGCGTCGGTACCCAGGCGTTGCCGAACGAGCGAAGACTTTTCGACTGGTTGGCCTGCGGAGAGGACCTACTCGGGGACTGCCTGGAGGCACCATCTTCCGCGCCGCGTCTGAATTTTTATGTCCATTTTCATTTAAAATTGTAACGTGGCGAATCCACGATTCTTTGCTCGATTTGTCTACGCTCCAGGCACGGTGGCCAAGCAACAGCTCGAGATACACTTGGCAGCTTCAAAACGGCAGGACTAGACAGCCGGCCTTTATTCGAAAGATAAGTGGTATTTTTCCGCCTACGTTGTGGTATTTAGTTTTGCACCAGAGTGCTTTTGCCTCACTCTTTGATTTTCAATTGCGCGTTTCTTAAAGGCAATTTTTGATTCATTTATTACGTGCGCAGCGTGCGCCTTCAATTTGATATTGTATAAAATCACCTTTCAACTTTTGATTAAACTTAGAGTCCCCACGATTTACACGTTGGAGGAGTTAATTTGAATTTTATGAGTTTGACATTATTGTAAGCCGATTTTGTGAGGCAGCGCGAGATAGGCGTTTGCCAATAAAAGCATTATTCTCTGTTTCAATTTCTGTCATAAAAGTCATTTACTTTATGTAGCATGAATTTGTGCTGTGTGCAACCTCACCGATCTAGAGGTTAGAACTTCACGACTCTCCACTGAGTAGCCGGTGCGGAGTTTGTTATGCAGTTTGTTTAACGCTTGATTTGATAAAGCGCGAGAGGCACTGCTCGCGCGATAGTAAACTCATTTTTGCAGTACCTGGCGTCCGTTTCTTTGACCGGCCGTAATGCCGGATTTCATCCAAGTGCTCGCGACAGTTCAATCCGCATGTTCACTCTATATTCTTGTTTGTTTTTCATAATTGTGCTTAATTTTCCTTGGCGCGGTATCTGAGACTTTATCCGTATCTCTGTATCTCCGATTGTGCATCTATCACTGTGCCTCGGTATCTGTGATACCGCATGGATGGCGTGGAAAAAATAGAATTCAATTATAGCATTATATCCTTTGTTAATCCTTTTACTATATTTATATTCTTAGATTTAACTTTCCATCTCTCTTAAGTCGATGTATAAGTTGCAAAAAATTTGTAATAAATTTGAAATATGACGGAGGAATGGAAGGGGCGAAGGGGGATGAGAGGAGATGAGGGGAGATAAGGGAGGACCCATATGAGGCATTGGGACAGGAGAACACAATAATCAAAAGCTACCTCTTCTTGAAAGATTTTCACCTTAAAAAGAGGGATTTAAAAGAAAATTGAAAAAGCAAGGGAAAGAGGGGTTGGAAGAGGGGAAGAGGGGGGAAGGCTTCCGTGAAGACATACACCTATATATATATAGAGAGAGAGATATATTGTGACGTGGCAGTTTTACTGGCAATCATATTTAGCCACATTAAGGGCTTGCGAGTACGTAAGTCCTCACACGGACACTAGATTAGGACCTAGTTCCGCGGAGAGTAACTTTAAGATCAAAAGCGCAACACGCACACACGCATTCCCTCCCCAAGTATTGGCCCTAATACGCCCAGTGTCCCTTGCCCTTCTCTACATAGCCTATTCACCGAAGAAGAACGACTTTTCCCCTACATCAGCGCCCGAAGAACATAGGCGCTGGGCCCGTTGCGTACGGCCCTAAGGTTCACGGATCACTTGATCTACAGCAAGCGTCGCACGACAAGCAACGTTCCCGCTCGCTCTCTCCGGTTCAGGCGGCCAAACTTGACGGACGCACTGGGTGCTCGCTCCCCAAACAACATCCGAAATGGCGAAACGATGAGGCGAGCGGCCCGCCGGCCGGAGAGCCTCCGAGGTCCACGTGAGGCAGCAATGCGGCATCAATACGAGAGTCCATCCCCCGTTAGCGGCCGATGGAGCGAAGGCAGCGAGAGAGTATCGAATTGTGAGTGCAACCGGCACTTGGGGGAGCTAGGCCCATATTCCTCCCGTTTCCCTCCCTCCTATCGGCGTCATCCTCCGGGTGTGTGTGCGCGCGTGAAATATCGGTCAGGAGTGTCGCGACTACTTTAAGTTCGCTGCTGGCGCCCTTTTATTGGCCCAAAACACCTTCTGTGAATAGGCCTTGATCTCCACAAGGCCCTGTCACAATATGTGTATGATTTCGCCGTGCGATTCTCTCAGATTATTGCTTTCCCCGATGTCGAAGATCTGTCTCGAACTCGAGATAGCATTCTCGAGATAGCGTGCGAGCGAGCGCATGTGTTGTGTACATATATACGATCTAACGTATATATAACCTGTAAAATAAAATCTGTGATCGTAGAGATTGAGCCGAGGAGTTTTGCTGTATCGTGTCATTTTTTCTATAATACAATATTATAATATAACAATAGACAGAATTATAATATGAATTAATCCTCATTATTAAAAGATGACTGTTAAAATATGAGACTTTATTATTATCAGTTATAATTTATTATAATATAACAATACAATATAATGTGCAGCAGGC
>JAXIUT010039642.1:0-12868 GCA_035586675.1 Eurytoma californica | reverse complement strand
GAGAGAGAGCGAGAGAGAGAGAGAGAGAGAGAGAGAGAGAGAGAGAGAGAGAGAGAGAGAGAGAGAGAGTGGAAAAGGCGCAGCACGGTACGCGCGAGAACTGCAAGAAGAAAATACCGGGGGGGTGGGGGTGGGGGTAGCAGGGAGTGTCCCGGTCTGAAAACCGGCCGGACGCGCGCGCGCGGGAGCGGCAGGGCAGTTTAGCGCTGTGCGTGCGGCGCGCCGGCGCGCCATTAATACCCAGCGGACGCGCGCGCGCTAGCAGAGGCGAAAGACGCGACCGCGCCGCCGGGCCGGACGTTTTACTTTCTTTGGAATAACTGCGAGCGCAGGCCGGCGAGACGCGCAGTCCCGGCTACTCGCCCGCGGACCCCGCCCGGGGGACCCCGCGAGCGCGAGGGACACCTGTCGATGCGGCAAATCGGGCTCGTCGGTGAAATTTCCTTTTAGACGGGGACCTTTTGTTTTGTTGGAAAAAATGTAGATAACTTGAGGAATTCATCTGATTGGCATTAGTCATTGCTCGGTCCGATTTCAATTTCACGTGTAAACTCTTAGGAAAACAAACTATTAGATATAAAAGTACTATAAAAACTACTAATGAAGTATATTATTCTAATAGTAAATTGGCAACTGCCTACTACATTTGGAAGTATTTCTAGTAGTTTACTTGTATTTGCTAGTCAGTGGTTACACTGAAAAAAATAGGTTAGGAAAAATTACTATTTTTATCGTAAGAGGGCGACCTACTCGACCTAGTAACGATGTTTACTAAACTCGTAACAATTTTTACTAAACTTTAGCAAATTTTGATTAAACTTTTGTAATATCTCATAGAAGTATAACAACAATTATGAAAAGTTTAGTTATCTTTTCTGTATGGTCAAGTAAGTCGTCCTTTTAATAGAAAAATAGTAATTTTTACTAATCCTTTTTCTCAGTGTAGTCAGTGGTTACCAGTTTACTATTGGAATTAATTCGTTCAGCAGTAGTTTGTCAATAATTTATCATTAGTTTATGCTATAATTTTGTATATAGTTATTTCAGTAGTTTATTTTCATAAGGGAATCCTATTTCACGTGTATAAGAAAATAAGAAGCAAACAGTCTTGTTTTCAGTGTCTGGATATAACCGGGTATTTTCTACTTGAGCGTCTACGAGTGCGAATGTGTAACTGTCGCAGTGACTTCGGTATCTCCGATCAAATTTACTTTGCAGTAGCTTTTCTTGTAGTTTTAGATTATAAGATTATAGATCAACCGGCGTTTACTATGTCTGTAGCTTTTCACGATCGTAATATTTATTAGATGTGTAAAAAAAATGTCTGGAATGGTCTTGCTGTATCCAGATGTTATCTACTTAAGCGCATGTCTGACTTTTATCTAAACACTTTTTTCAGTGATATAAAATTTTTTTTATTTTTCCCTGTCTTAATAACTAATGAATAACAATCATTCATTAATGATAGTATAAATAAATTATTTAACTTTATAAAAAGCATTGTTTAAAAAATTTAGATATATTGTGTAATAAATAATGCTAATGAATGAATCATTAAGAAGGGAAGTACATAATTATACATGTAACTAATGAATCATAGGTATTGTTTTAAAATCTTAAAATCAAATCAGTATTCTTAAAAAAAAATATTTCGATTTGCCTTACTACACCCAGATATTATCTACTTAAGCATATCAGAACTGCAACTATATATATATGCTGATATTTTTAATTTTGTTACTTTTAACAGTTTCAGAGTCCTATATAATTTGTCGGTAATAAACTAAATTAAAATTCTATATAAAAATATACATAATTAATTAAATAAAAAATAGAGTTTTAAGAAATTATAAACAACTGTGAAGAAGTATGTTAATGAATAAACAAAAGGCAACGATGTACATATATTATACCCGCTAAAAATCCAAGTGGGGCTATAAAGATTTGAAAATTTGTCTAATCACAAGAGTTGAAAGCTACTTATTACGCGTTTTTCGCGAGATATCTGCGCTCGTTTGAGCTGATCACGGAAGCAGCGAATCACTCCTGGCTGTCTCACTTGGTTCAAGCGACGAGATATACGGCTATCGACTCGGAGCAATTTTATGCAAAGTACCCAGGCCAGAGAACACTTTTTTTTTCCCTCCTCCTTCTTCCCGAAGGAGATATGATTTATGCGCGTAACGGATTAGTCATGTGTTTTGCATTTAGCTACCGCCGCTTCCTACCCGGGGTAAACGAGATTTCGCTTAATTTTTGGCGTCATCTTCGCCTTTTTACGCTCGTCTTTCTACCGCTGATCTAAAACGGTTATTTATGGCTTAAAATTGAAAATGTGTTGTCATTCGATGATGAAAAACGAATTTATATACTAATTATTAATTTACATTTTTGTATGTATCCATCCAGTTAAATGATTATTATTATAAATTTATATTCGTATATGCAACTGTAAAATATTTTGGAGCATCTTTCAAAAAAATATATATATAGCTAAAAAGGTAATTAGTCTGTAATAAAGGTCATTATCATTGTTTTGATATTAAGAAATCAAAATTATACGATAATTATGATGTTTGAAAATGTTTTTTAATATATCTTTTTAAAAAATTGTGTATGGGTTAAATCGATTATTGCTTTGTTATGCCATCATTTTAAATGGTATTAATTATATTGATGAATTTTAATTTTAAGTAAAGCGAATAAAATTTTACTAACTATAAAGTTTCGCTGAAAAAGTTTAGAATTCTAAGAAAGTTAGTCTTAAAATGTTAAGTGGATTCCTCTCTAAGTCTCCTCCAATTAGATTCGTCATTAAGCAACAGTGCTCAAACCGTAAAATAATGGTTTAGCTAGAATTACTAGTCTTTCTTAGAAATTCCATTTTACTTGTGCGATTATCTTACCATCTCAAAAATACACCGATGCAATGTGACTTCGGAAATGAAAAATTCGCATATCATCATGATTCGAAGATAAATAAATACAGCATTCTCGGTATAATGTTCAGTTTTTTTTGTAAGTGCTAATTAATTAAAAAAAATGTTGTTTCATTAATATGAATTCTAAAAAATAATAAGAGTTGTGCAATGTACGAAATGCGAGCCTATTACGATTTAAAAGAAAACAAACACCCTTACACGCATTTATCAGAAACTATCTAAGTGTCATTTTTCGAATACCAAATAAGTAAAAGAAAAAGCAAAGTAAAAGCAGCACAACACGGGAAATGCATTAGCATACGTCTCGCCAGGCAAAACTCGTTCTATTTATATTAATCTAATCCACGGCGACACCTCGAAGAAAAGAGAAAAAAGAAAAAGCTATATACCCTCCGAAAAGTGAGTTACGCAACGTCGTCGCTCGAGCACAATAATTTTCCAATTAGCGCTCGATCAGTTTCACCGATGCACCCTACGCTATAAAAGAGATCAATGAGGGTGAATTTAAGATTTTTACTTTTTGAAATGTGTATTTTCTTATAATAATTTTTTCCCAACTTTAAACAATTGATGAAAAATTAAAACAAATCTGTTTGTTTCGGGATTTGAACCCAAAGATCTTTACTTCTGATATTTGTTCTCTGTATTGTACCTAATGAACTGTACAATTTTTTATACTTCGATCATAAATTCAATTACAGATGGGTTAATCAATAACATATGATCACATCAAGTACGTAAGAAGTCAAAACAGCATCTGCTTATAAATAAATACTGTTTATTGTTAGAGCGAGTGTCGCTGTCTCACTCGCACGCCCGAGCGCATCATAAGCTAGAAAAATGCACGGAGAGAATAAACTTAATAAAAATTGCTATTGCGGTTAGGAAATGAGTGATAGTCTTGACAAGCGAGAATTTTTAGTACTAAAAATAGCAATTTTTAATATTAAAATACTACTTTTTATAATTTTACTAAGAAAAATTACTATTTTTCATGTCAAAAATTCTCGCTTGTCAAGACTGTCACTCCTTTCCTAACCACAATAGCAATTTTTATTAAGTTTATTCTCTCCATGTAGTTAATTTTTTTCATGTATTTACACTTGTCTATTCATGTTTTTAATAATAAATGATTTTCGAATATTACCTTTTTAATCCAAAAGTTTTCATCAAATCCATAACAGTCTGTGATAAAAGTGTAATAACAAAACTAATATCTGTCTCATTAGCTACTTCTAACTTTTAAAAATTTAATTGAACCCCTTTTATACACATATCTTACGGTATGCCAAATTTCATTAAGATCTAGCTGTCTTTAAATTCCTGATCCTGATCAATCTCCTTAAGGGGTTATTATACCTAAACAAATTTTTGTATAAAATCACCTAACAAAATAAAATGATAAGTATTAAAAATATATTAAATTTGTAATAAAATGGACCCAAACTGCGGTCCCTAAGGTTATTTTGTCTTATATTACGTTAATTTCAAAATTTTGTCGTTGGCGGAACCTGCAGCATCAACCAATTGATAAATTTTGATGAGGTTTGGCTTAAATTGTTGCAAATTAATGTCATTTGTGCCTGAAGAGTTGTATCAGTTGAAATTATTTGAATAAATATCTGAAAATGTATAAATACTACTTTAATTTCTTTCATTTCATGAATTTATACAGTTTTCTAAATATATGAAATTCTTACTCAAATAATTTCAACTTAATTAAAATGACCTTAAGTTTGGGTTCATTTTGTTAAAAATATAATACATTTGTAAGATATTATTATAAAATTTTATTAATACTAATAATTTTACTTTTTAAGGCGATTTTATAAAAAAATTTTTTTAGGTATATGACCCCCTTAAATCATCATCTTCACACAATACTTCCCTATTGATAAGTCTCTTTGTTACGCGTCTTCCCTCTAAAAGTTGAATTAGTAAAAAAAGCCACTAAAATCAGTACAGAAATTGCTCCTCTAAACACTAAATAGTGTCTGGAAATTTTTAGACTGGAAGCGAGCAAAGGTGCGAGGCAGTAACGCGATCCGACGTGGATCGTTAAAAAAAAAGGAAGGAATTAGCTTCCTCGGGAGCGAGGCGCTAGGCAGCGCCGGCAGCTCGAGCGTGCAATTAGCGCGGCGTCGTCCCGCGTAACGGCCGCCTACGCGTCTCTTTTTTGCGGATTGATAGAAATGACGGGGCGCCGTGGGATCGCGCCGAACGCCCCGAGGTTGAATATTAATTATCGCGAAGGGTCTAGCCGCGTCCGCGCCTTGGGGCCTCCGCCCAGTTTTTTTTTTTTTTTTTTTTGTTGCACTCCGCGCCCCCGTGAGTCCCGCGTCCGGTACGGCCAGTTCGTAATTAACCCATTTCGTGCCGCCGGTCGCGCAGCTTGTCGCGCCCCGCGCAAATAAAACGACGACGAGCGATTTTTCCTCCTGCGAGGATGGACGAGGAGATTCTCTTCGTGTATTTTTTTTATAGCCGGGAGATCGGTGCGAAAATCGACGACGATTGGACTGGTTTACATTTTAAGAGGGAGCTTTCTTATCTTACGGGATCGATTGAAATTAATAATGCGTTTGTTTTTGTACAAATGTACACTGCGAAACGTATTTGTGAAACGAAAAATTTTCGTTTTCTTGTCGGGGGCCGGTATTATTAATTGATCGATAGTTACAAGTTGAAATTTTGAAACCGACTTTTTTGTTTTAAAAAAATTGCGGCGCGAAACTTCAGCAATTGCCGCGACGACGCGTTTTAAATTAATTGGCTTCATTGTAAAAACGGAAAACAGATTTTAAGGGGAATGCTTTGTATCACGCAGATCAATCGAAGTTCATAAATTTTTTTTTTTTAATATTACTTTATGGCAAATTTTTCGAGCGTACAAAAAATAAATTGATCGATAGCGTTGAGTGGAAATTTTAAAATTGATTACTCGCAAAAAAATGATTATGATTTGTATCTTCCGAGCAGTTCAACTTAACTGAAATAATTTATTATGCGGAAAAAGAAATTTCATGCAAATTTTAAGAGGGAGGCGGTATCTTATCTCATAAGATTAATAGAAACTCTGTGGCTTCCTGACACAACGAACGAAGTCCTTTTTTCAATTGAGCTTTTGATAACCGTTTATCAATTAGAACTTAGAGAAGTAGTTACAGAAGCGTCTTATAACGTTTTTTTAGAAACAACAAAAATTCGCTTAAATGTGTTCAAAAAAAATTAAACATAATTTTCTCGAAAATACAGAAAATGGAGTTAAGCTGTTTAGCAAACATAATGAATGATATATACGTGTGTCTTTAAATACTTGTACTTTAAAGATAAATTTATGAAATGATAAATGTCGTTTCTCGTCAGGACGATATTAATGCACAGTAAATTTCGAATTCACCATCTCCCCCCAAAAAATTATAATGGCGCGAAGCTTCAGAAATTATTTCAACTATAAATTGAAGTTCAAGTTAATTGGCTTCATTACGGAAGGAAAAAAGGACGCCACTTTTCCGAGCGTTTCTCGCAATTCCGCGCGGCGTCTGCCCCGGTCTGCGGAATCGCCGATAATTTAAACGATATTTATTAGGACTCGTTGAATTCCCCGGCGCGTAAAGTCGTTAGCATATTCCCCGCGTTTTAATGAGAAGTTGTACGCGATACGCGTTTAACTCGCTGTTATTTTGCGCTAACGCGAGGGGGAGCAGCGCGGAATGAGGGATAGGAGATGCTAATTCCGGCGAACAATCATTAATCCAGCCGCGCCTAATGGGCTTTTCCTCGCTGAGTTTTTTCGCTCGTCTTTTTAAATTTTTTTCGTCGCCCTCGTCCCACCAACGGCGCGAATTTATCGCCATGTAACTCGTTATGGATACACAACTTTGCTCGACATCCCCCCCCCCCCCCCAACCCTACCCTATTCAGCTTACGTGGAAACGCGAAAACTACTGGTTCTTTCAGTAGACGATTATTTCAGTAACGCAAAAAAAAATCAAGGGGTTACGCACTTGAGATTATCCTCAGATTTCTTAAGATTTCCGGGGGTTTCTAAATGTAACTAAAAATTTCCAAAGATTTCCATAATCTTTCCAGGACTACTCCCGCGTGAAAATATTATATGAGATCTCGCATTAAATCTCAAATGAGATCTTATGTGAGATCTCGTATCGTCGCTTCTATCGAAGAAAAGCACATGTCACTTTATTCCGACGAAGAAAAGCACAATTCAAATCTGCCACGAGGAAAAGCACCATTCTAAGTTACTATAGCAAAATCCAGCGCGCTTCGCGCACTTACTTATTTCCTCTTTATTTTTCGTAAATTTCAGATAAATTCTTAATTATCTATAAATTATTTTTATTTCAGGACAATAATTCTTTTTATTTATATTCAAAACATATTAGACTGAATAACAGGTTATATGTTCCTGTTTCATTTTTGAGGTTAGAAACTAAATCACGATTTCTTAACGAAATTATTTAATATATAAATTTAGAGTACAATTAGAAAATTTAAAAACTTTATACTTAGTTTATTACTCTATTTAAAGTAATCAAAATTACACTAAAATATAATATTCATATCAAAGCATTTTGAATTTTGGCGCCACCGGATATTTAACCATTATCCAATCAAATCTCTTTTTTCGAGACTTCACAACATCCTGCCATCGTTTTTTTACATACGATATTTTAGCATTGGATATATGAACAATGCTAATGTTATTAGTTGTAGATATTAAATAAAAGCTTACGAGATTGAATCAGAAGTGGTTTCATCAGAAAACAATTATTTCCAAAGTTTCATGCATATCGGTGACCCAGAGGGTTGACGCTCCCCTTGTCAGTAATACTTTGATCAGTATTACCAAAGGTAATATTACATTGATATTTGCTCCGTGTATTCCCGTGGAGAGGATAACAAAGAACACCGAAAGCACAAGAGGTGGCGAAAGTTTGAAGTAAAATAGCACATATATATGCACTCGGTGGAAGTTGATTCTGATAGAACTATTTAAAAAAACTGCAACACCGCATGAAAATTTGGGGGTTTGAAAATATGATGCTAGTGGCGCTAGTTCCGCATCTTCAAAATTAGCATCACAGATGCAATCATCAGCAAAGATGAGAAAATAGCGCCACTAGTACCATATTTTCCAACTCAAAATGTGCCCTTCAAATGAAGTCTAAGTAGTGAAAAGCCATTGCTTCAGTAATGGCTTTGCAAAAATAAATATTCATTTATAAAGTATTATCATGCAAATAAGACAAAAGGAAAACACTTCTTAGTTGTTAAAAAAAGCTCATTTTAAAAAATATTTTCATAAGGTTTAAAAAGTAAATTTCCAGCTTTATTGCTCACTCGGTCCAATAAAGGACTTCACTAGATGTCTCTTCACGTACGGAGCGAATGATCCCCGCGAAAAAAATCGAATACCCAACGCTCCAACAGACTCGCTTCAGCGAGCTTCAGAAAACGTCGAGTGTGGGAAAATCGACGATTTTCCATGATCCTCTTATTATATTCGGGGCGAGGGTCTGCACCGAGCGCCCGGGAAAAGGGAAGAGGCTCGCGCGCGCGCATAACGTGTCTCGCGAGCAGCACCTCCGGGCTTAATTATACGAAGTCGCCCGCGATAAAAGTATGCGCCTGCGCGTCGGTGGAGCAGAAAGGCGCGGGTGTGAGCACCGACGGCGGAGGGGGGCAGGGGAAAAAAAGGCAGCGAAGAAAAAAAAAAAAAAAAAAGGAGGAAGGGAGCCTATAGCGCGTCGGCTGCTCCTCTCCCTATATATACACCTCTTGGGAAATTCGCGGAGCGTTCACACGAAGTCTCTCCCCCCGGACGGCCGGCCGGCCGGCGCTGAGCCCTTTGAAAAAGCTCGGTCAAAGTTTCACGCGCCGATAAAGGCGGCTCTAAGCGCGGCTCGTCCGCGCGGCGGAGATGCATCTGCCTCGATACCGGCCCCCGCGCCGTCGACTCATAGCAGGCCAATATGTAGGCGCACGCCGAGGAAGAGAGAGAGAGAGAGAGAGAGAGAGAGAGAGAGAGAGAGAGAGAGAGAGAGAGAGAGAGAGAGAGAGAGAGAGAGAGGCGGCATAGGAAACATCGAGCGCGAGAGAAAAGATACCATTCGGATATCGCCGGCTCGCGCGGCGGCTTCCTCCTCCTCCTCCGTGCGCTCGTTCGTTCTCTCTTAGACTCCTGCAGCTCTATTATCTAGGCTCGTTTTAAATCGCGCCGTCGAAGAAGCGAGCTAAGCGAGCCTGCCCGCAGATCGACTCTCAGATCGATTCTCAAGGCTCTTAGCGGTTTCTTCCTCGCAGCCCGGACACTTTTTGCTCCACTATGCACCTTTTCACCGTGATATTGAGATGTGTGGGCTCGATTTCAGACGCTTCGTTTTTTTTCTCTCTTATCCGCGGGAGTGGGAGGATGACGGTACACGTCGGTACGGTCGCCTGTCAACTTCAGTTGTTTACGGATTTATGGGTTTCTGCGTTTAATCGTCAGGTGTTATATACCTTCGGATGTGTAAGGAAATTCGGAGGAAATTTTTTGTTTACTTATACTTTGGTACATGGTATTTTTCTGTATCCTCTTTTAGTTACGAAATTGAATTATCATCTATTCTCCGAATCTTCGGAACACTAAAAAATTCGAAGATTGAGGGCATCAAGAAGTAGAAAATCGCTTTATCTTCAGACACTTTGAAAATTCGAAGATTCATTTGGAATCGCAACGAACCAAGGCGCTTCAATGACCTGTGGTTATTTAAGCAAGAAGAAAAAGGAAAAAAAAAGAAAAATAGAAAAAGAAGAAGAAAAAGAAGAAAAAGAAGAAAAAATAAGAACAATCATTATCTTCATTGAATCCTTCGAAACTTCGAATATTTGAAATTATTAAATACTAATGATCTCATACTAAATTTTTCCACTTTACTCCCTGTATTAATCAGTAAAATTACTAATTTTTGCATACTTTAGAGTAATTTTAACTTTTTATTTTGCAGTTATTTCACCAGTATTAGTAAAATATTCAAAAGAAACTTTATAGTACAAGTACATAATTATTTACTAAATTATCTTTAATAATCAGTACTAAACTAAGTTATCGTGGTAGTGATCAATTCAATTTGGATCGATTTGGATTCTGATCCCGTAATAATTTATTGTAAGGTTTTTCTTTTTTTTTAATTGGTTTTAACATTTTTCAAACGTAAATCACTGCAAACAGCTGAATAATCATCATTGCACATCCACAAATTCATTTTAATTTATTACACATAGACTAGATAAAAATATATTCTTAATTAGTTTCATCTTTTCTAAACTTGAATAAATAAAACCTAATTTACAGTTAATGCAGTTAATATCTTAAGTTGGATTCAGTATCCTTGCGAATAACGAACCCATTCTGATTAACTTATCGCATCAGTTGAACGTACAGTTAAGCTTCATTAATCTAAACATCATTTAAATTTATCTAAATATTATAGAACCATTTGAAATCCTTAATTAATAATCTTAGAAGTTAATAAGTTCGAGAATCCTTTCAATGATAGGCGTTGAAAAAAATCTCCAGAATGAAGAGAAAATACAAAGAGAAATAGGGAGAAAGAGCGAGCAAGGAGGAGAGAGATGGAGAGCGAGGAGGAAGAGTAAGCGCAATGAAACAGGTAGTATCGTATCAGCGAATTGCAATCGGCGTCCGCCTTGTCGGCAACTCCCCAACGAGAGGGCACATCTTCGAGGAATATCCGACATTTATCTAGGCTCAAGGGCTCGTGACGAACGTTATAATACAAAGGATCGTAAAACGAGACTTGTCCCTGACTTTTTATTCGTCGATCTTTCTTACTTCCCCCTTTGTTCCTTTTTTTCCTCGTTCTTCAATATACCTTCTTTCAAATAAACAGCGATTTTTCTTCGCTCCATTTCTTCATTAAATTTCAAATCGTCCTTGTACTTTAAAAATCTTGCATTACAAAATTAATTGGTTAGTCTTGATTTGTTGCGAACAAAATTATAAATATATTATCTCAAATAATTAATAAAAAATTAATTTTTAATATTATTAAAAAAGGTGCAGTATTGTACTTCACTTTATTTCTTCATTAAATTTTCTAATCTTCCTTGTGCAGAGCATTAATTTTAACCTAGTATTATAAATTTAATTTGTTATGAAGTTAATTCTTGGTGAACAAAATTGTAATCAAATTATCTACTTAATAGTTTACTGTTAAAAAAAGGATAGAACTGTACTTAGCTTCATTTCTTCATTAAATTTTTAATCTTCTTCAAAATTTAATTTGTTACAGTCTTACTTTATTGCGAACAAAATAATTGTAAACAAATTATCTAAATCTCAATTTTTTATTATTTTAAAAAAAGGTGTAGCACTGAAGTAAAAAGAAAAAAGAAAAGCATTATTAGCGCTGTACCACCTGTTCAAGTTTTTCCTTCATTAGAGAGTAAACGCTAAACGTTTTATAAAAGAATGTTTGAAGCTCAGTAATTACTGTGCAGCGCGCTTCTCAGTCTTCAAGCGCTGCAGATATTTGCTAATGGTAACTATTTCGAGAATCTTGCTATATCACGACGTTGATCCTTCTCACCCTTTATCTACTTCACACCATCTACGCTATTCCTCGCCTTCCTCCTTCTCCTCCTAAGCCTCCCTCCCTCTTCTCTCTCTCTCTCTCTCTCTCTCTCCTCTTCTTCGCGTAAATAATATTATTTTATTCATATCCGCATAATAGAAGCACTCCGTGAATTGCGGATCGTTCCCGTTTTTTCATGATCGTCGAATAGCTGTTCAGGCTCTTACAGGCATTAAGCGCATCGATGGAGGAATTCCACATAAAAATATTAGTGTCGCCATTTTTTTACGGTTTAATTATACCGTCACTTGTTTATAAAACATTATACTAATATTACTTTAAACAAACTTTTTTTAAATTTTCACGAAAGTGAAAAGTTTAATAACCTGCAAATGATACAATATTTTAGTTACAAACTAATCAGTTATTTTTCAATGATAACTGGCCAGTTTTTGGCAAATGACTAATTAAAAACTGGTAGTATTACAATTTATGTTTGACATTCATAAATTTTCTTCAAGAAACAAAAGTAAAGAAGAAAATCATTATTGTCACTGTATTAGAATAATATATGAAGAAGTCAATTTGTTTATTTGTTAATGAGCACTATTAGTAATCTTTTGTTTAACTGCTATACTTTACTAAATGAACATGACTAATCGTAATCGGCGATATACCTCAAATGTTTATCTCGATTAGGAGCGATTCACCCGAACAATGTTCCTCTCTCGAAGGAGCGCTAAAAGTATGAAGACGTTCGACATTGAGCTAAGCGCGGAGCCACTGGCCGATCTCTCATTCCTATCGCAATTGCTTCCATCATGAACGGCGCGCGCGCACGAGAAAATATCGCTCTCGTCCAGCGCGAGATTGTAACATAAAAAGAGAGAGAAAGAGAGAAAGAGAGAAAGAGAGATAGAGAGAAACAGAAAGAAAGAGAAAGAGAGAGAAAGAAGGATAGAGAGAAACAGAAAGAAAGAGAAAGAGAGAGTAAGAGAGAGGGAGAAAGAGACAGTATGGCAGACAGGCAGACAGACAAGCAGGCAGACAATCAGTCCGGCCAACAGACAAATAAACAGATATAGTCAGAATTTAGTATAATTTAATGGAATAGTGTCCCTAGTGGAAAATAAAGCATCTTTTATAGAAACTAGCTAATTTACAGTTAAAAATATAGTATTCTCGGCTGTTGAAGGCTATGTAAACAAAAAACATAACCTAAAAATGTGCACTATTAAGCTTTCTAATTATTGTAAGCTACTTCAATTACTTATCTCGATCAATTATTGTTTAAATTTAATAAACTTAAATAAATAGTCAAAAAAT
>JAXIUT010039641.1:11785-53881 GCA_035586675.1 Eurytoma californica | reverse complement strand
TTATTGCGAGCTCCAAAATGATAAAATTGATAAAATCAAAACGGAGCAAATCTCCAAAAACACCTCCACGCCCCAAACAAATCGTCGTAAACACATTTTCCACAATCAAGAAAAAAATGAAAATCATAGTTTCTTCAAAGAATTATTGCGAGCTCCAAAATGATAAAATTGATAAAATCAAAACGGAGCAAATCTCCAAAAACACCTCCACGCCCCAAAAAAATCGTCGTAAACACATTTTCCACAATCAAGCAAAAAATGAAAAGATCTCGCGGAAAGCTCGATAAAAACGCTGCGAAAATTCCTCGGCAAAAGATCTGGACTGCCGCGCTGGATCGCCGCGAGAGCGCGCAGCGGGTGTCACCGCGGCGCGGCCCCATTCAAACGCTTACCTATACCCAATTCCCATCGCCGCCCGCACAATCTCCTCTCTCCTCTCCTCTCTCCTCGCCGTATACACCAGACCGAGCTGGCGCACAACCACGTAGGTACTTACGGTGCACACATCCATCTCTCGGTGGGCTCGAGAGCAACGCACGTAGGTGCCCGTCGCCGGCGGAGTAGGGAGATCGCTCGCGGGAGAAAGAGAAAGACAGCTCGCGGGAGGGGAGGTGTGTGCAGCGGCATGCGGGAGGCTGCCGGCGGGGCCCGAGAGGCCAGCACCAGTCCCGCGGTTACTTAGTCGCGCGCCGCTCGGCGATGGCGTCGTGAGTCGTCGACGTCCCACGTGCTCGGCCTATCAGCCTGTATGTGTGCGCGCGCGTGTGTGCGCGAGTGTCATATGTGCGCGGAGCGCGCGCGAGCCGTCGCCGTCGCCGCAACGTCCTTCGACCTCTCCGCCGGAGGTGCGCGCCGAGAAGCGGCCGGCTGGAGCGAGCCCCGTTCGGGGCCACGTACCGGATAATCTGAGAGAGTGGATCCAACATGGCGACGACCGACCTGTCGTTCGGTAAATATATCGGCAGGGGAGAGAGCCGACACCTGCGGCCAACGGCATGCGCTGCTTTCGTGTCCGGGGACCGGGGACTCCCGGATGCCGATGTGCACGGTGACGGTGGCTTTTTACACCGGTACCGCGAGCACCTTGCGATGTATACCTGACGATCTTTTCCAGGGGTTTCGAGACGATTTCTCGGAAGTATAGCTTTTGGAGCAGGTTTTGGGGTTTGCTTTAGTAAGGAGAAGGTGTTTTGGGAGTGACGAGTGAAAAATTAGAGCTGATACTGGGTATTTTCACGTAGTTCGGTGGTACCATATGAGTTAGATAATGTCACGTTAATTTCTTGCCGATCATTTGATACCTTGAACATTTGCAGGCAAACACTTGTCTTTTGGAGCAGACCTTCAAATTTGCTCCATATATTGTTGATAATGTTTGACTTTCGAAGAAAAATAATATTGACTAAAGATTTCCGCTCATTGTCAAGTGGAAAATTTCCTTTGGTACGTTTCAATTTAAACATATTTTAAGGACTGTTCCATTACTTTTTTTTTTAAATCTTTCAAAACACCGGTATCTGTCAAAACATCTATTATGGGCCTGTTTATATTTGCTAAAGATGAAAGGAAGTATTGCGCGCAGTAGTGTCTCAATAAGTAACAGGATACAATATTGGGCAATTATTGAAGTGAGTTGGACGATTAATCGAGCGTCTGTGTCTCTCGACCGTGATCTTATTTCTCCGTCTAATCGTTGTACGTGTCAAAGTTAACAGCGATCGCATTGTCACTCAAACAGAAACAAATAATTTTTATAGATAAGATCGAAAATGTTTCGATATCCATACAACACTTATTTAAATATAAAACTAAAGTATATAAGTATAACTGGCATTTGACTATGATTACTCGGACGTACAACAATGTCAGTTACTTGCAATTTACTTATATTAATAACACCACATAAAAAATGCAATAGCCATTATGCAACTAACGTAATTTTCATTTCTATTTTATTATGTAGCTGCAAAATATAAAATGATAACCATACACGTACAGAATTAATCTATTTACCATTTAATTGCAGCTAATCACCTGAATTAATTTAAGATATCTCAGCGCTTCTTCATCTTCTCCGCGATTACAAACAACCGATATCATCAGCAAATTAATATAATCACTGTCACAATATCAAAGATCGAAAAATCAGAAAAACTACTTACTCCATTCGAATGAAAAATCGCTCTGTTTAAAAAAGTTACTCGAATCGAGTGGTTTTTCTCACTTTCCATTATCATAATGTAAAAGAATGAAAAAACTGAAAATTCATTCCATTCAAGTAAAAAGTCACACTTATTTCGAAAAAACTGAGATCAGTTCGTCGCTTCCTACGAAGACTAACTCATCTCAAAAATCTCTATTTAATTTGCTGTTTTCAAGATACCAAAGCGACATAAACTTGTCCATCCTAAATTCATCAAGTTCTGGAAGACTTTATTTTGCTCTAGCGTTTTAAATTAAAAATAACAAATTAAAATAGGCCCTTTTTGAAATGTGTCAGTGTTCGTACACTTTATCGGCTCGATAGGTTCCGGTTTCATAAAAACCGAGTGCTTCTTCTAACTTCCAAAATCCCCCTATCACTTAACCCACTTGGACGTCGGTGCTACGTATCCAGCGCGATACGACGCGTACAGTGTCATCACAGCCGCGCTCGAAAATCGCCGGGCTTTCTCGGCGCGCGTCGCGCGTACGGCGCGGTATCATCGCGGCAGCGCCAATTTCCTCCCACCCCCGTCGCGCGCCGCCGTCGGCGAAAACACTTTTGCGCTCGGCCGGCGGACTCCCCCCGCGCGCGAGTCGCTTTAGATTACGACGGCGGATATCGCCCATCCTCCGGCCGCGATACCGGGCGCCGCGGCCGACCGGCTCACTCCTACGGACGCAGCGCGCGCGTCATGGCCACGCGGTTCATCGTCAGCCGGCCAGGACTGCTAGAACGCAGGAGAAGCGTCGCCCGTAAGCTTCTTTTTTTCTATACGCATATACGTTTCTACGACGTTTTATTTCCTGTTCCGTGACTTATTTGGGGTCTTTCGAGCGAAGGGGACAAGAGGGGGAGGGAAATTAACGAAGAGCGGTGATGAGGTTGCGGTTTCTTTTGTTTGAGGGGAAAAAAGGGTATGGGATATGGAAATTTAGGTGAGGGTGGAGTTTCGGTTACGTAGAGTTTTTTTTTTGGTTTTTGTTGAGACGTAATAGATCTTGTTAATTAATTTAAGTTTATAAGGTATAACCATATACATAAGCAATGTGCATAAGGTCTTTCTTAATTTATAATTTAGGAGTTGATTATAGTTATAAATCTAACGTTCTAAAATTTATAGTAGAAATGTAATAATAATTGTTATTAAGAGATTTTTCGGAGTTCAATTGCGTAGAGGATATTCTTTACGTCGCCATTTCAGGAGAATTCATAAGAAGTGTTTTTTCAATTTGACCTCGAACTTCAGCATAAATCGTCTACTCGATTGGAAGCAGAAAAGTCTCGTAATGTAATCTTATTAACTTAATTTTATCCTCTTTGAACGATAATCTATTATTATATATTGGGAAACTTTTTTTTAAGAGTAGATAGTAAAGTCTTTCAACATGAGTATAAACTCATTCAGTCGACTTTCAATTTAATATTAAATTTTCCCATTTCCACTTACTTTTTTATAACGTTACAAATTAAAAAAAATTATTCTACGACTGACGTATTTTTCTTCGAAGTTTTAAAGGAAATTTTCTACTACAATGCCTGTTTAAACGTGCAGTAAATACATTTAATAACTAAAGTATAGATAAAAACTGGTTCTTTTAAAGTACCTTACAACCACACATTTAGTCATCATAACTGTGAATTAATTCACCTTCATGAATCGCTTTTTTACCTATTTCTTACAACTTCTACAAACTCCTTTATTCACGTTCTACAAAGTATAATTTATACATCAGCCGTCCACCAAAATCTTCAAGAATTTGGATTTGAATTTAAATACCACACGAGGAAATAAAAAGTTACCGATTCGAAACTCGACGAGGCAGCAGTTCTCCGATACCCCCTGAAAAACGATCAACTTCGCCCGCGCTACGTTAAACCGCCGCCAAACGATCGCCAAGAATCCCGGCCTCGTAAATATATGCGCGCGGCGCCGGTGTGCTCGCGACGACTGAAATCTCACCTCCTTCCTCTCTAAAAGCGAAGAGCCGCGCTCTAAATACCGTCCATTGTTTTTTTCATTCCAGGCTCCGTGCCGGCGTACTACCGCTACGTCTACGAGAAGATCTGCTCGCCGAACAGCGGCAACGTCGAGCGCGAGGTATTCAAGTCGCTCCTCGTCAAGTCCCAGCTGAGCAGCTCCGTACTCAGTCAGGTAAGTCGCGCGCTCGCGGCGATGATATTTCAGCTGTTGGGTATGCGCCGTAAGGCGACACTGTTTTCGCAGCTCCAGCGCCTGCGCGCCTTTTCGGAAAAAGATGCGGACGCGGGCGACGTTTTTACACTTCGCCGAGTGTTTGGGACAACACTGCAATCGAAAGCGATGATGCCCCGAGCGATGCTTGATACTATGTTTATATTGATCGCTTCGCGTGCGTCGTTTACAAACGATCTGATTATCAACTTTTTTTTAATTTGTTTTGAGGAAGCAATTGATTGATTGTTTCCGTGTTACTTTGTTCGCAGAAGCATGCTATGTATTTATTTATGAATAATATATCTCCTTTGGTTTTGAATAGTATAACTAACATTTAGGAGTTAAAAGTCCTTGACAGTCGATAGTATAAGTAGATTTTTCAAATTTTACGACAACTTTATTTTTCGCGCACTTTCGGCCGAATGGAATTCCTCGTACGTATTTCTGATGCGCATCGTAAGTAGGTTTACGGCGAAACCATGGCAAAACCGCAAGGTGCATTTTCAGCCGGAGCCATGACTTAGACGTGACCCGAGCGTGCGAAGTGTCTTTTATCACGGGGAGAAATCCTAGGAGACGCGGAATTGTAAATTTTACTCCGTTTTCGTGAGACATTTTTCATCCGGCCTAATACTTTCCAATTTTGTTTTTCCGACGTACACCTATTTTGCCTCGTGCTGTGCAAACATTTTATTATTCTTAGTTCTGACCTATTTTTTTATCGGAATTGCTTTGCCTAGCGCTATGTAAAAGTTTCTGAAAACTATTTTCTTTTTTTTATCGGATTTACTACGTGCGCGGGAAAGAGTTTTAATGTTGTTTTGGAGAAGGAATAAACACGTAATCTGTGTGGAAAAAGTAGCGCAAATAAATTTGTCAACTGCCACTTTTAAACATAGACATCGATTAATCCGTTGTTAGAAGTTGATTGTTTCAGCTTAAAACTGGAAGATACGAGACACGAGCTAGTTAACTCGACCGATTCATTGACTACCCAGTTGAACTCATTTTTCCTCCTACATTTTGATCTCTTCGACAATGACTAAGCAAAAACTATCCTCATTTTTCACTATATATATTTTTAATAAATTTAAATTTTCAAAAACATTCACTTACACCGAAATAAGCGCGGTCTTTTTCGTCAGTCTAAATTAACGACCTTGCGACATCGCCATATAACAAACCCGGCGAAAGTCCCGCGCGCACAATGCAATTGCGAACTTCGTTTTTGCGAAAACAGCGTCAGCGTCAATCAGCGTCGCTCGAAAGTAAAACGTTTTTGTCTCCCCGGGGGAGGGGGGGGGGGGGGGTGAATTGCAGCCGGCGCGCGCTCCTCCAAAGTCCGCCGATGAATTCCGCTATTGAGATATCATCAAACGCCTTTCACTTTCGGACCCGTCTCCGCGCTCCTTTCCTCCGGGGCCCGTTGTGCTCGGCGTCGTATAATAACGCGAGAGAGAACTGCCCGCTGCGGGTTTCCCGGAAAATTGCGCTCTCGCGAAACCTTGAAATTAAAGGTGAAATTGCCGAGATGAAAAAGGCTTTGTGGAAACGTGTCTTGGATTTAATAAAATTTTGCCGATATTTGTTTTTTGTCGGCGAAGCTGCCGAAGTGCGCGCAATGGGTTAATAAAAATTGTGCAAGGGTTGCTGTAAAAAAATTGTTTGTTGGAATTTAGATTAAATGAATTTTTTAATTGGAATAATTAAGTTGATGATTGAGTATCGTTTGCTCATATTGTAAATTACTGAATATTTCGTGCTTGATTGTAAGAAAGTATTTATAAATACTTTCTTACAATTTATGGATAGATACTGCCCCTTTTAAAAAAATGATAATTGATTTCATAAGAAATCGTTCACTTGTATACTTTTATTCTCTTGCAGCAATATAACTATAATCTTTGGATGATTCAACAATTTTGCGACTAGTTTTGCAGTATCTAGATTGTTTGTCAAGGAAATAAAATGTACGATATAGGTTTTCCAGTTAATGATAAGATCTCTACGTTATTTTCTTTTTTACTTATTTCAAAAGAACATCATGACGTTTAATTAAATGATAGATGGACAAAGCTGCGCTCAGTTTTTCCAATAATATTGCCCGGCGAAAAATTGACATGCTTCGTTTATCAGCAAGTTTCAAATGCCACAGATACCATGCACTATTTATGTTGAATTAAATATGACATTCTCCAATCCTGCAAAGAGCATTAATTTCTTAAATATTTTATTCAAAAAATATATTTTATAGATTTTATTATTCTTGCTAGATGATAAATATCAATAATTGTCAATCAATTACCTATTAATATTTTCATTTTTATATTTTTAACCAACTGTTTATTTCTTTAGAAATAAATTTTTTATCCTGTAACAAACAAAATCGTTTTGATTGCGATTTGAATGTTTGAAATGGTACGCAACTCAGCACAAACATTCACAGTTTATCAGTTTTACGTTTAGCATAAGCCGCGTGCATTTAATTGCTGTGAGCACAGCAAACCTCAATAATTCATTGAAACACCGCTTAATCCACGCGATCGCCGTCTATAATCGCCGCGATGATAAGGACAAACGTCTGCAGACAATTAACTGCTTTATCTCCCATCTCCCGACGCTGCAGCTTTAGCTACTTTAATTTTCGCTGGACGTCTGAAAACGCCTCCCATTATACGCCCTTCCAGAAAATTTCCCAAAGCATATATAAAAGTTGTCAAAATAACGCGCAGTCTCCGTTGTCGTAGACACACTTACGTATGACTTACGTAACTTACGTACGAGCGCATAAGCAGCGAACAATTGCAACGTATTAATATAAGCACATTGTAATTAAGTGTCCGCCGGTTGTCGCCAAATAATGTTAGCCTTATAGGAGAATTGAGTCCGCGCAGTGCAATTTTCTCGTTACCCAATCCTCCGCCGACGGCACCGAGGCGTCGGCGAATCGATTTTTCTCGGCTCCTATAAATACCTTATTAATAAAAGGCGAGAGCGTGTGATCTAACGGACTGCGCGTCTGTAAACAGACGCAATGGGGCCTCGTCGAGCCTGACTCTTTCTCTCGGGTGAGCACAGCGAGTGAATCGTGGCACGAGAGCGGCGAGGTTCATTCATCGGTTTTGTTCTTTTTTTCCCCGAGTTTTTGTTCGGTGACGTGTCTTTGTTGGAACCGCGAGGTTTAGTGGTCCTTGACGCGAGTGCAGGATAAACACGGCGTATTTTGAAATTTACATAAATATTGGTGATATGTTTTGCATGATTCAATTAATGTGGAGGATACTTCAATAAATGAATTATTCTGATTGTGAATCAGAAAATGTTTTTTTAGTTGCCGTGACGAAAAGAATAACAAGGAAAACAAACTTTTCGATCATTTTTACTGATATTTGAAAAATTTGCATTCAACGAATTGTATTACTGCAATTTTATTAAATATTCTACATAAATTCATTGTCATGTTTCAAAAAAGAACTAGGTGTTATAAAGAAAAAACATGACACTTCAATGTAACGCTCTTATCATAACTTATATGCATAGATAAAACATTAAAAAATAATACTATTTACAGTACAAGCAGTACAAGCAGAAAAGAAATGCACACTGTGCTCCTCAGCATAAAAAAATTATAATTGACATTTAATTATAGCACAGCAGCTGAATTTATATTTTCAAATAAACACTCGCGGAATGCCCGCACAAATATTATCCTGTCGACGTTTTTCGCTACCTCATCGCGTCGGTTTAATATTCTTTCATACTAATTTACGAGCGATTCATGTAAAAACGCAGCGTACAAAAAAAAATTTTTTTTTTTTTCCTCTTTCGACACGATTCGCCAATTGTACAGCGCGGAGATTACAGACTGTGTATGACTATATGCGGCACGCTAAAAAGCGGTGTAGCCGTTCGGTGCGTCCGCGCTGTACTGACGTAACGACGCGTGTCAAAATTGCATTCGTCTCCGTCGGGCGAGCTTTGATGGGAGAGAAATTGCCACGTCAATGTGTTGTAATTGCGGTGGGAAGAGGAGAAAAAAAAAATAGGGAATACTAATTCGAGAGCCAAGGTTAGATAGTGTTTGCCAGCTGCGCGAGTACAATCGCCCCCTAATGGTGATAACCGCGAGCGTCGTATAGTTTTGATGAATATTGTCGCTGTGATTTATATAATATGAATATTTTTAAGTTCCTTAGGTCCCTAAATTTTTTTTTATGGTGAAGAAATGAAGATCGTATGGTAAAAAATGAATTTCTTTTGATACGTGAATGGACCGTACAATGTTGTTTTGAGTTGAATTGATAACATTCTGATTATTGCAAAATTAAATAGGGCAATCTACAATCTAAATATTTTAAAGTTAATAAGACAATGAATTTTGTTACTACTACGCGGAATAATAATTTTCTTGTAAATACAAAGGGGGATCATAAATTGTTAAACTACTGTTCTAATTATAATTAGCTAATGCAGCAACCGTGAAATTTGTTGATTAAATCTTGTCGTGACTATTCTAGCGAATAATCTAATTACATTAAAATAGTAACTAACTGGAATGTGCTGTGCGTAAAAGTACATATTTCTATAATTTTCCGCTTACTAGAATTTTTTTACTTTGTTTAACTAAACATAACAAATAAGTTGCTTTACTGTTTCTTCAAAGCGTAATTACTTGAACTACTTTTCCAAATATAGTAAAAAGTTAAGAGAAAAAAAAGGCTAAAAAGCGCCGACCACTCGCAAAACAGGTAATTGCCGAGGGAGCTCGATCGACCGCTGCTTTACAGCCAAATATATACTTTGACCGGGCGCGGTAAATTAACGACGTGCGCATAGAGCCGGCGTACAGGAATCGCGGAACGCCTCCGAATTAGAAATACGCGTGGCGGCGTGTCGCGTCCGCGATTATGCCGCGGCGGCGGCGACAAGGCCGCGACGGCGGGCCGCCGCGTACCATCCGGTCGAATTGACAACGCGCGATGCGGGGGAGGCGGATTCGTCCGGGCGATTATTACAAGACGGACGGCGGCGCGCGAAACGCGAGTAGGCCGTCGCGGCCCGACGGTGTACACCGCGTGCTGTATGGGATTTTTACGGACGCCGCGGGTGTTGCGGTGGTGAGCGACGCTTTTAGGTAATTGCTGCTGTTTTTAATTTGACTGAAGAAAGTCGGGTGTGAAGTTTTTACGTTTTTTATTTTTTTATAAAATTTTCTGGTGATATAGCACGCTGTTGTTAGTAGAGCATTCGTGAAAATAATTACGAAAGTACGGAAGCTGAAGAAATGTGGAAAAATATCAGGACGCGAACAATTTCAATTCTCCGTGAAACATTTTTTTTTTATAAATTACAATTTTATTTTAAAAAAGATTCAAATTGTTTTTCCTAAAATCGCATGAAAACTTAATTTTAAGATAGATGATAAAAGAGCTTAAAGAACAGAGAGACATCAAGGAAAGATGAAAAAATAGTCTTGAGATCAGGAGAATCTGCTTACTTTTTGCTAGACAAACAAAATGAATTTTTAGAGTTTCATTCATTTATTTTTCATTTCTGCACGTGCCTGCTTTTTCTTAATGGTTATTTTTTTCCAACTGCGTTCTTTGCAGGGTTCGTTTTAGCTCGAAAGTCTGCTCGCTATCAAAAGATAATGATTATGCTCGACATTACGCTGTTTTATTTCACTGTTATAATAGACATTTTCAAGTTGATGAGCTGCATTTTTTTAATTTACGTCAGTTTCCACTTTTTAAATGAAAGATTAATTTTTTTTTGAGTCTTTTAAACTTAAAAATTAAAGTTTTCAGTACGAATAAATTGAAATCAAAATTTTATTTTATTTCAACGATTAAAATATCTTACTTATGTTATTTTAAAAAATTGCTCAACCTAAAAATCTACTTTTGAAAAAAAGCAATAACAGCCTTCAAAGTAAAATGCAATTTAATTAACATATTGTTACTCATGTGTGATCACTCTGAATTCTTCTGTCTTTACTCATCAGGAAAATGGAGCTCTCGTACAACACTTTTTTTTAGTTTAAAAACGTTCTTTCCATTTTATATGAAAAACATAAGTGATATTATTAAATGATAAAAATATTAATTATTAAAGGAAATATCGAGAAGATA
Organism: Eurytoma californica; assembly: GCA_035586675.1. Lineage (NCBI taxonomy): Eukaryota > Metazoa > Arthropoda > Insecta > Hymenoptera > Eurytomidae > Eurytoma > Eurytoma californica. The sequence goes on along the minus strand of JAXIUT010039641.1, from coordinate 43,350 downwards.
AAATTCATTAAAGAATATTTCAATCATTAAAAGAAAGTTAAAGTACTGCAATCCAATGTTTTAAAGTTTCATAAAATTCAAGTAAATTGAAAATCTATACAACTTTCATACCGGTTCGATGAAAATAACTTTAATTTTATTGAGTTTCCGGGCCATTGTAATTGAATGAATTCACTTTCCTAACTGATCTCATCGGATTGCGGAGCATATGACCCAATTGGCAGACAATTATTTGCATTAACCGCCGGGAAACGTAATTGTTTTGTAACATTATCAATTATTAAATAATATTAAAGCTTTAACAAATAAATTCGATTAATCTCTCACGAGTTTTTTTAGTTAACAAAAAACCTATATAAATTTCTATCTACTAAGACGTTTTACGAAAGTACAAGGAATTTTACTTATTTCTGTGCCGTAACAATACTATAATGCAGCTTGGCGCGTGCTTGAAATTCACGATACATCAGTCGCGGCAGCGAAGGCTCTGAAAAGAAGTCGGCGCACGTGGTCCTACTTTCTAGACGAGCACGAGAGCGCGTCCCACTATTTTCGACGCTGTTGCCTTTATCATGGATATAATTGGCAATTAAAGTTCGTTGACGCGAACGGAACTAACCGGGACGCACGAAGGTCAAGTCCGACTACAACTACGATTTCCTTTTCTCTCTCGTTTCCTCTCTTCCAGCCCTTCTATATCTTCGATCTCTACAACTTTTTCATTTTCTTTTATTTTTCAGTCGCGAAGAAAAGAGAACTATAACACTTCAATGTAATAAACGTAGTAGGAAAAATAATGTTATTTTCTGCTGTGCTAAATTAAATTTGTTGCATCTTTATGAGGAATTAACAAAATTGTAATTAAAAAATAAAAAACTTTATCAAACAAGCGTTTCTCTAGTTTTTTTTCATTTTTTTTATAATAAAAATGATTCTTACGGTTTTAAACCGTATTATTTAGACAAGCCATACTACAAATTGTTTAGATTTATTTAAAAGGTTAATCTTACTTTCAAGCTTTCGTTTACGTAGCTATAGTTAAGTTGTTAAGACCACTAGTCTACGTACAAACTACTAACGAGTCTACCTCTATAGAATTTTCTATGTAAATTTATCTGGTTTCAATAAATAAAAAAAACATAATAAATCTTTAACTACGGCGTACGCTCGACTGCACGTTAAAATAGAGCCAACGATTTGCAACCTCCAATCTCGAAATTTCCCCCTACGAACTTAAGTTTCCAGTTAAAGCAAAACTTGGCGGTGTGCATTCATTAGGTGCGCACACACGGGTACGAGGAAAAGCGGGCATCCGAAAACGAATCGTCCGCGTCGTGGTCGCGCGTCACTCCTCTCGTCTCTGCGTGCGCTGGAGCTAACGGTGCAGTGGAATTCAGTCGCGCGGGTGGATGTGTACGGATGGAGGGGCATCGAAGGGAAAATACACGTCCCGGGAATGCGCTACCGTCTCCTCCAGCGACACATGAGCGAAATCTCCTCTAGGACGTTCCACGGCCCTTAGCACAGCTGCCTGGAGATTTTACTCGTTTCACCGTAAAACTAATTTTGTTCGGCTTATCGGGAGTTTTATCGCGTGGAGTGATATATAATTCAAACGTACGAGAATGTAATCTTCGCAGAAAGCTCGGATTTTATTATGACTGCTTGGAAAATGTTTTGCTGCGTTTTTTTATCCGCATTCATTGATTAAGTTTACTTTGAATCATACCGCGTAATTAAATTTGGATGTATATTTATAAGGCTGGTGATGTTACGACTACTCGCAGAGAAAAATAGGCTTTCAAAATAATTAAATTCGAGCTTAAATGTGAAACCTGTCTGCAATAACGAAATCCTTTCAATCACGAATATTACTGTTTTAAATAATGACATCTAATTTACTATGAATTTAATAAAAGAAACTAGATTGAATATAATTTTTTCAGGCTTAATGAGATAAAAGATTAACATTTTTTTGATCATCATAATTAGAAAGTTTGAAAAATATTATTACTTTCAGTATCAATTACACTTCTCTACATTATAAATTTAAAAAAAGTACCCGTATTTAAGAAGCTAAAAATACTTTATGAAACCAGTAAGAGAAATATAAAAAAAAAACTTTATTTACTGCTTCAGATATGGGAGTTGGTCGACTGCAAAACGGGCTACTTGACCAGGAGCGGACTCTACAAGGGACTGGCGCTAGTGGCCTTGGCGCAGCAGGGAAAACAGCCGAGCGACAAACTCTTAGAAAATACGGAATCTCAAGGTAATTACACCTTTCTCAAGTAGTATTCCGCATCTTTTTCATTCGTTTTAAACGGACGCTTGATGAATCTCCTTTTTTTTAGATCGAAATTAAATTTTTTCCTTCTTCTTTCCAATTCAATTTCGTTGCTTCAAATTACAAAAAAATCCTGCAGATGGACTCGAAAACATTTTAAATTACTCGACTTCTTCAGCTTTCTTGGCTCACGTTAATAGCCGGCTTTTTTCAGTTAGTACTTTAAGTTATTTCTGAAACAAAAAGAAAAAATTATTATTTATTTACGTGTACTGAGAGTAAAAATACATACCTATATAAAAAAATCAATTCTTAAGTGTTTAATATAACTACCTTCTCAAATCACTTACAAGTCTAAAATCAAACAACTATTTCACCGTTGAAACTTGCAAATTTTTCGAAAAGAAAGCATAACTTGAATGTCCGCAGAATCGGACTTCTATCGGATGATCTCCGGCGGAGTTGGTAAGGCGCGTAACAGGTGTGCTCGCGGTGCGTTGACCGTCTATGCTTTCTCGCGATTACGCTAATCTTCTCTCGCTGCAGCGAAGCGTCGCGGTACGTAGGGACGTCGTTGTCTACCGCCGGATCGTAGGCGCCCCCGAGCCATTGTGCCTTGTTTGCAAATCGCACGGGATTCCCGCGTTTAACGACGGCCGCCGCAGCCGCGAAATTTGTACGTCGACTTTACCGATGGTTATTTTTAGCGTGGGATCTCCGTTGAGCTGCCTGGAAAAATAGGATGTAAAATAAAGTGTCGTATTCTTGAAACTCACTTTAGTGAGGCCAGTTAAAAAGTGTGAATTTTGCGTACTTTGCGCGATAAGATTTTTTCAAAAAGTAATTTCATTTTTTTTCTTTACAAGTTATAATACTAAAAGTAAATGCTTTGAGTAACTTTAAATAAGAATATAATAAAAATGTGAAACTTTATTCGATGAAGAACAGGTCCTTTCTTCTACTGATAAGATACTATTTCTTGCAGCGTTGCCAGTAATGTTATATAAACTTTTTACAACTATTCAACTTCGTTAGATCCCTTGAATTAATTGGGAAAAGTTTGAGGAGCGCTCAAAGGGAAATGCAAGTTCTAATGCAAAAAATAAACACTACACAAAGAAATCGACGATAGTTCAATTATTCATTCGAGTTAATTAACGAAGTTTCTTTAATTAACGTATAAAACTTTTTTTTTCTGCAGAATTGCCGGTGCCGAGGCTGGGCGATCTGGCTGAAGTGACTTTGCTTGCGCAGCGTTTGCAAAGGGGTTTCAATCCCTCGAAGCTGAATCTTTCCTACACGGACATCTGTAATTTGGACACGATCGAGGTCAATCTCGTTCCCGAGAAAAAAGGCATTTTCCTTAAACACGTCGAGTACCAGGTCACGAGTAAGGTACGAACAAGCTTATCTTTGTTTATCATTTTTTTTCTCGATTTTCCAACTCTTTAGGTGCAATTTGACTGTTTTAATTAAATTTTCAATTGCTCTTGACTATTATGTACATATAGTGCAAGATTTTCAAAATTCGATTACGATGTTTTTAAAGAATACTCAGGCACTTGATTAAATTTTTAATTGCTTTTTCAGAGGTTTAATTCCATAGTCTACAGGCGGTACAACGATTTCATTTCGTTACATGAGCTACTCTTGGCGAGATTCCCCTATAGGCTAATACCAAAACTGCCACCAAAGAAAATAGTCGGAGGTAATAAAACTTCAAGTCTAAAATTTATTAATAGTCTATTTAAAAAAAAAAAAAAAAAACTTACGATATATTCACGGTTTTTCTATTCGATGAATAGACACTTACTTATTTCATTAAATGAATCAAAAGATCTGCAAAAGATAAAAACATTTAATATGAGACCAATTATTTTATATCAGTATATTATGATCTTTAATCCATCGTTTTCTTAAATGTTAAAACGAGAGACAATTGTTTCATATTCGTAACCAATCAATGAATAATTTATTTAAATACGACGCGTTAATTACACATCAAATGATTTTACTTATAATTTCTAACCAATATTTAATCATTGAAAAAAATAAATAAATAAATAATCGAAAAAATACAAACTAATCTGACTACCTTGAGCAGCGGACTCGCAATTCCTGGAGGAGAGGAGGCGCTCGCTGCTGCGCTTCCTGACGCTGATAGCGCGCCACCCGGTGGTGTGCGAGGACCCGATAGTGCAGTTTTTCTTCACGTACACGGGCGAGGAGACGCAGCACAAGATCCGCGAGACGTTCCGCCGGGTGCCGGACGAGTTCGCCACGTCAGAGCTGTCGAGCCGTGCCAAGGAGCTCGTGCCGCCGGAGAACCTCACCGAGTACGGCAATGCCCGCGACCAGATACGCGTCATCCTCCACGGCATCTCCAGGCTGAAGAACATCGCCGACTCGCTGGCCATCAGGTCCCACAGCTACGCCATGGACATGGCCGAGCTCGGCTCGCAGCTCAACAGCCTGGCGAACGAGGCGCACGTCACCAGCTCCTGGGCAACCGGCGGTTCCACCATCTGGCAGGACATGAAGAAGGGCTTTCATATCATTTCCAAGTGAGTTTTCACGGTCGTTAAGAAGCGTGAGATTTTTTTCTGGAAATAAGTAGTTTCATGGTAAAGAAAGTATTTTTGTTGAAGCTACGCTTGTTTCAAATTTTCTTTGATTGTCTCTAATTCTATATCGAATAATATTCGTTTTGAAAAAATAATTCATAAAACTACGTACATTATTTTTTAAATTTCTTTTAAATGAATGTGGATACCAAAAGTTTCAATATTCACCATTTACGTTATTACAAGTGATACCGTAAATTGGAGCTTCGATATCACTAGCAACTTTGTTATTCATTCTTGTTATTAAAAGCCTTTTCATGTACCTTCCCTGTGTATTTACGAATATGACTAGTGGTGTCTCACTGACGATGCCCAGGAGGTAGTCTGGCTAAATAACGTAATAACGTATAATTATAAAATTAATTTTAAATTCAATTTTAAATTTTAAGTATAAATTAATTTTTAACATCTTAATCAAAACCTTTATCAGATTTGCTTGTCAATTAAAAAATTCACTTTAATAATTGACCTAAGTAAATCTGTCCCTAAATAAATCTTTGGAAACGTAATATTCTTTTAAAACGATAGCAGTCATTTGTAAATATCATAAATGAATGTATATTTTCGCAATCACCATTTGCAATTCAATTAACAAAAAATCGAAGTTTCAAGAATGCAAATTTGTTTCGATTTAATTGAAAATTACGATTTCAATTCTATGCATTCCTTTTCTAGTATTGATTGAATTAATTTTAAATCTGTCCATACTTTATTTATCAGGGAATTCGACTTGCTCTCATCGAGAGCATTGCATCAAGCAGTAAGAGAAGAGACGACGGTCTGCGAAAGACTAAATCTACTTTTGGACCTTCTGATCGCGCACAGGACGTTGTGCGAGAGGCATGAGCGCGGCGTCAGCGCCGACCACCAGCGAGCCCTGTCCACTATGCTGAACCTGAAAAAACGCCAGATGCAAGGGGTCATACGCGGCACTGATGTAATAAAAAATTTTGAAATAACTTTTTTTAAATTTCGAAATACTGGGATTCATCGATTAACTTATAGTTTTTCAAAATTTAATACTTAAACTCGATTTCTAATACATATTAAAAACTACAAGTTAAATCTGTAAGCCTTAATTGCAAGTTTCACTCCTTGACTGATTGACATGAATACTAATTTTGGCATAATTAAAAAAGTAAAATAATACTTTGATTGCAGACTGACACGGTGGAGCATTTGGAAAACAGGATGGTCGCTCAAGAATCCGTGATCGCTAACATCGAATTGCGAAATCACTTTTCCCTTCACTGCCTTCACATGGAGACGCAACTGGTTCACGCGCACTTAGAGATCTTGGCTACTGTTTTACAAAGCCTCGTTAGTGTACAAATCCACGGCCATTCCGAGGTACGCACCAATCAACCTAATAATTTTTTTTTTTAATTTAATTTAGTTTTTTCTTATTATATGCACACATATTTAATTTTCATATTACTTTATAATATCCGTTTCTTTTAGTTGGCAGAAGTTTGGAGGTCAATCGAGCCAACGATAACGAAATGTTTACCTGAAAAGACGACGGGTGGTTCAAATGGCGTCTCGTAGCGATGGGATGATTACCATTGTCCACTAATTAAATCATTTATCAGTAGGAAATAAGATGAATATATTAATTTATAATTATAAGAAAACTTATAAGAGTTATTTTCTCAATGTACAGATTTTTTATATTAAAAAAGAACTTTCAGATGCAATTAGAATTGTTTCTATAAGAATGAAGTGCTTACCTTAAACAGAAAAGCTTCATTATTTAAATAAATGTGACTGGTGGCTGGGGTTCTGGGATTTGGAAATAAGAGATAATAAAAGGTATATAATTTTCGAAGAAAATCAATTGGTACCATTACTTTATTCTATGTCGAATTAAGAAATTGCAATCTATTTTTTAAATCAATAGATCAGCAGGTAAATCGAAAAGCTAAAAATACAATAGTTATTTACTGTAAATAATCTCATTAAACAATATTTTTTGTAAACAGCTACCAGTTGAGCTTTCATATGTATGAATACTTTATGTTAGTACTTTAAGGCTTAAGAGGTGAAGAAATTTTCTAGTGATTTTAGAATTTTTTGGACTATCTTCAGGAAATACCTGTAACTACCTGAAGATTAAATAAATTTTGTAATACAATTGTAAAAAAAATGGTTTTGTAATTTGTTTATTTAAAAATTATACATACTTATCTTCAAGTTTCTTAAGAGGTCCTGAAGTAGGGTTTTATAAATAGTCTGATAAAGTTAGTTGTGTACTCATCATTCAACTTTAAATTTCAATTAGTCATCAGCAGATGAGTGAAAAATTTAATAACATTGTTAATTGCTAAATACTTATCTATGAAAATAAAAAAGAATTAATTATACCTAGTTAGAAGAACATTATCTGTTAAAAATAGAACTCTTAAGAATAAAATGTACCATATTTAACAATCCGAAAAATTTTTCCAGTATCCTTATTTCTGCATAGAAATCTCTTGTCCAGGTTTCAGTTGTATTTTCAAAATTTTGTCAGCTCATTTTTCAAAATCTAATGAAGATTGTATATTCCAATAAATAATCCTTTGATTAAATTAAACAGCTTAATATTGAAAAATTTATTATACATTTAGAATCTGAAACATAGTAAAAAAGGTAAAATTAATAAATTATACAATAATTAATTTATAAGCCTATAATTGATATTACTAAAATATTTGTAAAAATTATTTAAGTTTATTTACTTTAAAATTTCAGCTATCAAAATATAAACCAGTATAAATGTCAAGCAGCCTGAGCTTGAATTGTAGATCATGTAGAAGCTTGAATTAGGATCATGTTCCTCTGACAAAATTTTCTTTTAATAAATAGGTCTCTTATGATCAGTCCAATGTTGCTTTTAATAACTTTAATATAGTCGTGTATAGATTTTTTTAAGCTTCCCATGCTAAGCGCTTACATGCAGCATTGCTTTTATCAGTAATTTTTTATTGCATCATGTGGTATTTTACAATTAGAATATAAACTCCTCTTGTTTTAGATCTAATCAGAGAATTTCTTTTCTATTTGGCAGGAATTGCCTCCAAACTGTTGGTTCATATTTTTTCTTCCTATTTTTCTTTTCTTTGGCATCTACCATTTATATTTAATTCTTGATTACCAAATTATCTCTTTCTGTATCATCTTTAAATGCATCCCTATTCCAATACGTGACTTCTCTTATATCTCTGCTGTGATCCATTATATTTAACAAATATTTCAAATCGTACGAAAAACTGGAGCAGCACGAGCCGTTTTTCTTCTTGTTTAGTTATCGACACCAGGTCATACAATAAAGTAGAAGCGGTTGCCGGCTGCTGTTGTTATGAACCTTAGATCTAACCTATAAATCATGCGTGCATTCCATGCCGTACTGCATGAAAGTTGAAAGTTGAAACTCCGAAAGAAACAATCCATCTCGAGAGTCATGCTTTGATCGTATATACATGTATCGTATGGTCGAAGGTCGTAGGCTTGAGACTGAAGAGTTGATCAGTTCCATCGTCCATGCAATGCATACAAAGCCGAAGGGCACACCGTACACACACATACATCCATAAAAGCAACGCACTTATATAGTTCAATCCCGATCTCGGCTGGTATAGTGGTGCTTTGTGAGCATGGAGGGGGGAGAGAAGCTCGATGTCAGGCGAGCGTGTCGGAAAAAAACGGCAATAACCGAGCGAGCCGCATAGGTTATGAGCGTGAGCGAGCTTACAGTCAGTAGTCGAGGAGGCGCAGCAGTGGTGTTTTGTTGCTCTTTGTGTACATACGCGGCCGAGGGAAGGCTATAAGGATACCGACGAGGAAGGCGACTACGGGTCCCCGAGCTCCCCAATCTCGCACGCCTGCACGTCACCCTGCTCGCTGTTTCCCCCCCTCGGCCCTCCCCCTTTCTCAGTCCCTCCCTCCTTTTTTTTCGGTGCGCACGTTACGAAAGCCAAGCACACAGCCATGCCCTCGACAGTGTGTTCTCCTCGCGTTCGTAAAATGGCCGCGACTCCAGCATAACCTCAGACGGCCCGCCGTTGACTACCTCGACAGCGAGCCCAGCCATACAGCGCTTCCCCCGGGAGGCGCGCGACGGAGTATACGCGTGAGCGGGATATTCGCACACCTCGCAACCCCCTAACCTCACTTTCTCTCGCGCAACCCTTGCGTGCGACACCTTTCTCCGTTGTGCCGCATATATATATACACGTACCCAACCTAAGCTCGGGCCTGTGTACACACGTATATATGCGTGCATCTGCCGTCTCTCTCGGTCAAGTGCAAAACAAGCCTCGAGACTGCGCGCACACAATTCGGACACGTGTGTATGTGTATGCGCGCAACGTCGCAACAGCAGCCAGCAGCAGTGCCAGCGGAGGCGAGTACAGAGCAGTCCAGTGTGTGTCGCGTGTGCGAGGAGCCGTGCCGACGAGGAAGAGAGGCGCTCTCGCTCGTCCGGGTTGTTACAGGCCACGCGCACGTATATTCCGCCGACGCGCGCCGCCAGAGACGACGCATCGCACGGGCAAATATATATCCCTCTCTGGGCTGGCGTTGCGCGTGTCGTCCCGTCGTCGCGCGAGTGAGACTGTGTGTGCGCGAGTGAGAAGTCGGGGGAATCGCCCGGAGACAGGAGAGCCATGAGCGAGGACAGGAGCGACGAGGACTCGATAATGGACCTCTGGTACTCGAACTGGGAGCAGCAGTGCGTCGAGGCCATCGAGACCGAGCCCGACTACGAGGGACAGCTGCAGGGCGAGAAGGAGCTCTACTCGCAGCAGATATGGTCGAGTTTTCAGACGACCGCCACCGCCATCGCTCAGCTCTACAAAGGCGAGTCCCAACGTGTTCTCTTTTCTTTCTTTTTTTATAATCTTCTTCTTTTTGCTGCTTTTTTCTGTACACTTATTTCGTTTCACGCAGAGACGCGGGCTCGTGCTTTATTGTTTCTTCACCAGGCTCTTCAGTGCCTCTCTGCTGACTCGACTGCACCTCAGTATCTGGAGTATTTGCTAATATGCTGATAGTCGAGTGTACGATAGTGCTTCTTTGGACACTTGTACTTGCTTCGCTTAGCAGTGATCTTCAATTTTTGTTTCTCTAATCTTTATATTGTTGTTCATTTAAGAATTGTTCTTTGGGAACACAGACATTTTTTATCACACTCTGCAGAAATTTGCTTTACCAGTCATGTTAGGTTGGGTCGTGATGTTCTTCAGTTTTTCTTGCATCAATAGACCACTGAGAATTAATTTTTTAGTTTTGCAGATGTATCGATACATTATTGTTCAAGTAGTTTTCTAATTTTAAATCTTATTTACAAATTTCTTAAAATCTGTTCTCAAAAAATTTAGAAACTTGTAAAATGTTTGTCAAATAATAAGTAACTCGATCTCAATTTTTGTTACTATTAGTTCCTAATGAGTTATAAATAGTAAACTAATTTTGTTAGTAGATTTTTTTTTAAGTTTTAACATTATGTCATTGTCATTGAGTAATTTCATGCTACGCATTGCCTTAAATATTCACGTTAGGTTGGGTTCTATCTTTCCTCTATAAAAGGAAAGACTCATTAAATGTTTGTCATATACAATTGCTTGAATATTAGCAATAATTTTATTTTGTTATTTAATAATGATGAATATTTGATCTTTTCTGTATAAAAATAGTTCAAAATATTTAAATCATTGAAATAATACAAATAATTCAATAATGAATTTCATGTATTATAATCTGTTGAAAAATATTGTTCGTCACCACAAAAATAATAATCAGTGTTTATCACCGATCATGTGGTTACACTTTATCTAAAAAATTATATTGATAGAAATAGATATCTCAAAGTAACTATTGTTCTGTTTAAAAGTACATATTTTTATTAAAGAAATATTTCATTCTAAAATATTAGTGTATGTTTTTAATAAATAATAATTTAAATTATTTTGATTTATTTACATTATATATTATTAAAAATCTTTATTAATTCTACTTTTTTAATGGAAGAAAGAAATAAGATTAAAATTAATTCCTGAAATAATTACAATTTTATTCATTAAAATGTAGTTTTTAATAAAGTATTTACGTTTACAATTGTTCATTATTTGCATAATTGTGTTAATAACACAATTAAGATAAGGAAAGTTAGATAATTAATTTGTTTATTAGATAAAATATGTTCTGTCATTACTAATTTTTAATCTTTTTTTATTATATAATATGCATTTTGCAGTAATAAATATAATTATTTGTGATAAATTTTTAATTTAAGAAAAAATGCTAGTGTTATTAAAGAATATGTACCATTTTTGTTACTAAATTGCAAACATTAACTTCTTCCTGAGTACAATGAGTTAAAAATAGTGAATAAACATTCTCATAAATTCAATGACAAGGTCCCATTGTGTTATCTTAACGTCTGTATCTAGTTAGAATTTTAGATAGCTTCTGTTCTTTATCTAATTTTCATTTTGATTTACAGTGGGCTAGTTTGGTTAGGTTACTTTGTTTGTCTAATTTTGCTTTTATAGTCATTTTATTATCATTTCTAATTATTTAAAAACAAAATAAATCTAAAGTTTCTTTTGATCTATTCTTATTGTTTAAAACATTTTACAAGTACTGTAAAGAAAGCATTTGTAGAGGTATATTCAATGTTTGCGATGTTCAACTTTGCTAAATACAGTGTAAAGTTAGTGTAGTTTAAGATACTGTTACTGTTAGTACATAATGCAAACAGTACTTTGGAATAAAATTAATACTAACTTTAGAATGGTATTTCAGATAATTTTTTTCTTGTATTACTATGTCATTAATGTGCACACAATTCTGTATTAATGTGAATGTTCCGTTAAATTTAATTTCTATTTAATTTATAATTTAGCCATTACCACATTGACATAATTCGATTTCTATTCAAATCAATTATTAATTTGTATAAATTATTTATATTTATAAATCTTTTAAGGTGGATTAATTTAAATATAATTTTGTTTATAACAACCTTTTTTTAATCGATCTTCAATTTAAAATCAAGATTTTGTTAAATTACAATTGGTGAATTATTAGTAAACAAATGAAAAATGATTAGAATTCTAAATAATCTTATTATCAGCGACGAAGTGTTTGATTATCTAATTAGTGTTCCGCCTCTTTCATCACTTTCGAAAAATATTGCATATACAGAGCCAAGTATTGCGCGACGGAAGAAAGCATAACAGAACAAAGCGGAGCCATCCACCCACGAGGAAACGTCAGCCTCCCAATTTCCCCAAGCAGCTTCCAAGATTAGACGCTTGTATGCCCCGTAAAAAAAGAAACGCAAAAACAAAGCCAACCAGTTCACCAGACGTTTTCCTTTTCCGTTCCGTTCACACCGCAATTCGTTCGCTCCGTCATTTCTCTAACAAGCGACGCAATCGGTTTCAAATGAATTAGCATCCCTCGCCGCGCGAGTCAACAAATTCACGCTCGATCGCGCCTCTCACAGAATCCCCGATAAAGCGCGCCCAATAAAGGTCACGATCGGCCGGTTACCGCGCGACGCCCGGCTCTAATCGGTCAACTCCTCGCGCGCGATAAGCCGCCCGGCCGCTGCCCACCCACTCCTCCTCCGCGCCGACGAAAAATCCAGGGGGGCGAGAAAAATCGGAAAGCGAAAGCCCGATCGCCTCGGACCCATTTCGATCTGCTTCTCTTTCTCCCACGGAGCGCGCGTCCTCGGCCGCGCATCATCGCCTTCTTTTTATCGCGCGTGTGTGCGCGCCGCCGGGCGTTTTCTCTCCTCTCCTCGCGCGCGCGGACTCTCCGCGTCTTGCCATTTTGCTCGACATCCATTTTCTCGTCCGAGCGCACGAATGTGGTGTTTGTGTGTGTGTCCGCACACGGAGGAAGGAGGCTGGGCGGAGCGCGCGCTCGCCGGCGAAATAGCACGGCCCCGCCGCTTCCTCGGGGGGCCGCCTGCACCACGGCGATCTATTTTCACGGGACTTTCGCTCTTTCTCTCTAGGTGTGGTGCAATAAGTACCTGCCGTTTTCTTTTTTCACTCGCGGCTCGGTTTCCTTCTTTTTTCGTTTTCGATCGGCTGGATTTTTCTTGCGAATGAATTCCAACGTTTCTGGTTTTTCTCTGATTAGTGTGTAGTTATGCTGAAAGCTGCGCAACAGTTAGTGCACTTTATTTTTTCAAAATTTTTCATGAAAATAGAAGTTAGAAAATTTTGTAGGGTTTATTTAAATTTTAGGTTTCTTCTTTATTATTGAATCTTAAAAATTTTAAATTTAGGAGAGATTCTTGAATGTAAAGATTTAATTTTAACGAAGCGCTTTTCAAATTTTTGTATTTTAATTTTGCATATACATATATCATCAAATGTCATCAATAATTAAAATTTTGAAGTTTGAAATTTTGATTTATTTATTTATTCAATATTATACGGGCAAAAGCCTTTACGTTTAATTAAAAATTTCAAAATTAATTACAAATGAAACTTAAAACTAGTATCTTCGCACAAAAAATCTTATGGAATTCCAAATCCGTTTAATACGATTTATAGTGGAATAAAATCCAACGTTAGATTTGGAATTCTCCTTCTAAGATAATTCTAAAATTCCTTAAATTATATGCCAATTGACGGTATTGAAATAATTCCACAAGATTCTCTATTCTCTAATTTTTGTATATTCTCTAATAGAATAAGCTTTTCTCCTACGCACCCTGATGTATTAGTATAACTGTAAAACAATCAGCTCTAATTGCATAATAATTAATCACCGACGCTCTCATTGAACTGAGCGGCGAGTGTCATTGTCACATGAAACGTGAATACCTCGGGAAATTCATTGGGCATTATCGAACGGGAGGTCAAACTGGTTGGCTTACGCGAAAGGCAAAACAATGACAATAACGAGCATCCCAGCGTAAAGCCGATAAATTAGCAACAATCGAGCCTTCGTGGACTAATTAAGGTCGGCTTTTCGAGACGCCGCGAGCCCCGCGCATACATCGCACGCGTGCACTCGGCGAAATGCCGGGAATTCGGTCAGGCTCGCGCGCGTCGCGATGCGTATATACACACACGCGGACCTCGGTTCCGGCTGCGGTCCCTTTACAATCGGAAACCGCTTCTTTGTCTCCGTCCCCTGCCTCCCCTCTCCCTGTGCACTCCCCCACCGTGCGAGGAGACACAAAGACCCGCGATGGTGTATCGATCAGTCGGCCACTGGACTAACGCACACCCCCCTTTTGACTTTGCAGATCGCTCGCAGGGCACGTCCTTCTGGTCGCCCTTCCAGACGGCCGCGGGCACAGTCACCTCGCTCTTCAAAGGTGAGTATCCTTTACACACTTGGGCTAGTACCGCGAACCGGAGGGAAGAGAAAGAAAGAGAGAGATTGAGTATGCGAGAGGGAGAGAGACGGTCGAAACCACGGCCACCTGCACCTTTTTTCCCTTGGCTCCTTCGAGATGCAGCTCCTTTTTCCCCGTCGACTACCTGCGAGAGGCCTTTTATAGCTTTAACCCCGAGAGAACGAGACGTAGGACCGTCCGTCCGATCCCCTTTGCTGGTACCTAAAGACTAACTTCGTCTAACGATTTTACCTGAAGGCAGAACTTCCTTTGTCCCTTTTTTTTTAAGATTTTTTTTGGATTTTGGTTTGAATGGTAACGACGCATTGTTAATAAAAACGAAGCATTGAAAGCAGTTTTTTTTTAATAATTTTTCTTATTTATAGTTCAGTGATTTTATGTAAATAAAATAAACAATGAAAGATAATGTTATGTACAATAGATAAATGTCACAATAATGAATAGATAAATATGTCACAAAGAGTAATGACGGAATAAATTGCGTAGATACGTTACTGGGTTAGGAATTATTGTTTTTATTCAAATTGATGACACAAAAACTGAATCATCATCGGTGACGGCGTAGTAACGGAAATCGAAACTGTTTCTCCATTGTGCAAGCATTTTGTCAGATATTTTAATCTAGTTTTTTCTTAACATCTCGTGCGATAAGTCGAGTCTTGTAAATATTCCTTTCTAAAAATTCACACGTAACAATTGCGATATTTGCATAAATCTTAAAGCACCCAAAGCAAAATCGGAACAATTGTTCACACTCATTAAAATAGACCTAGAAAATAAGCAATTACGCACACTTTCTTCAATTTTTAATTATCATTCCCAATAAATTCTCCACCAGTGTTACCAGATTGTGGCGATTTTTCGCCACTTTAGCATTTATTTTAATTACTATATATATTGCCCGTCTGGTCACACTGTTCTCCACGACCAATGAACCCGAATCACCGGTAACCTCGTCTCCGCGCGGGCAAAAAAAAAAAACAAATACGCAAAGTCACAGCGTCGCTCTCTTTCAGCGCGACGCTGAAACGAGGCGTCGGGCAGCGGCGAGAGCAGCATTCGAACAAGGTGGATCGCTGCCTACGATACGCTCCGCGCGCTCTGGCATCCATCAAAATTCCAGCGCGCCGGGGTGAAGGAACCTCGGGGCGCTAGCCTCGCGCGCGACATAGCAGCCGTCCTATCCCGGGGGCCGACGAGATTCCGACGTCGCGCCCTTCCTTCCCTTTTTCTCCCTTTCTCCTGGCGAGCACGCGAGCGCCGCCCGCGTGCGCAGCTACTACTACTACTACCACACTGCGGAGCTACGCGCGCGCGTCAACAGCTGACCGGCCGCGCGAAGGTCAGCTGTTCGGCGGAGCGCGCGTGTTGTTGCGCGCTATATAGACTGCTACCTGCGGTTGAGTCCTCCCTTTTATCCCGAATTTCCCGCGATTTAAGTATGTTGGGTGACCAATTTCAGGAGTTTCTTTTTGGGCGAGGATGTTGTAAATCTGCGGTTAAAGCATCGATTGAATTGGTTAGCGGGTTGACGAGAATGGAGAAAATTAAATTGAAGTTCTTAATATTGGGCCCTTTATTTTAGAAATTCGTAAATAATTATTAGTTTTTAAAAAAAAATTATTTAGGTTTTTTTCACAATTTTTTATTGTTTATTCAATTATTATTTAAAATTCTTATTAGTTGGATAAACTGTACTTATTTTCAGTAAATTATTTTTGTATTTAACTTTGTAAAAGAAAGCTTTCTTAACTTTTGGCTTACTAGATATGATTATACCAAAAATTTTGTTTAAAAAAAATATATGAATGTTCCTAAAAAATATTTGCGACACAGTGCAGAAACGCGAATTGCAGTTAATCAGGCGAAAAATTATAACGAGCGAGCATAGTCGCAGTGAAAAATTATCGTGACATTTACCTATTAGCGTTGATTGGTCAACCAAGCGTCCAATGAAACGGTAATGACCTTAAACACTAACCCGCTACAATACCGTCGTGCTCCGTTATTTTTAAGTTCGATCGCCCTAACGCCTCGGCACACAAGCCGTGAGCAAACTTCCCGAATCCTTGCAACAACTCGATATAAGTTTTGAGAAGGGAGGGGGGAGTGCTTACCTAAACTGTTTGACTTCACGAAACTTTGATCGTTTTCCCGCAGAGTCAGCCAATGGGATCCGACGGTGCAGTGAGCTGGGCGTCGAGGCCGGCAAGCAGAAGCGCAGCAAGGAGATCATGAACTGGGCGAGGAAGAAGAGGCGCATGATACGCAGGGAAGATCTGCTCGCGTATCTCGCTGGCAAGCCACCGCCTCCCAGACCACATTCGCACAGGTAATCCTTTTCGCCCGTAAAAATTTAATAAGGATTCTTTCTTCTTTTTCTAGCGAAGTAAAGAAAATGTCAATTCTTTCGCTGTTTTCTAACGCATGTTATATTCGTGCGGATGTACATGCGTTTTGGTATTAATAATCAACAATTTTTCAAGTGTTACAATAAGTATTTTCAAAATTCAATAAAAAAAATGTTGTACGAATTAATTAAAAATGTAACTTGTGCATTTTCAGAAGTTCTCCAAAACCTCGTATGATGGTGTGTGGATCACCACCTTCACAAAGTCCAACAGCAAGTATGGTAGTGTCTTCGACACCACCACCTGGTAGTGATCCAGATCCAGAACTGCACACATTTAGGGAAGCCATCGCACTCAATGGTATGCTACTACAAAAAAATTTAACACTTATCAAAATTAAGAAAGATTTCATTATTAATAAAAATTTCAAAATAGTAAGGATTGAATGATTTACTTATTGAATGATTTTCAGGCTCGCCAATATCCCGGCGCACAGGTCGGCAGACCGAGCTCTCGGCGTTTATAAGCAGTGAGTTCGCCCGGCATCACAAGCGGCCGGCGTCTCACGACGTCGACATGGGCTCACCCACGCATAAACGAACACGCTTCATGTAACAGTGCGCGAAGCGTTGTACAAAAGTAGCCACCAACTGTACCGAGCTCGTCACCCCTTCACTCTCTTTTGTTCCCTACATAAAGATTTAATTAACACAATAAACGAAAAGAATGCGCGCCGAAGTTATTCGTGACGCGCGTCGGAGCCCACGAAGCACGATATTTTCCAGCCCGTAGGTGAATAAAAAAAATAAATCGCGCGCGCGAGAATACGATGATATGCACACTAGAGGAACAGAGAGTGCGCCCGCGCGAGTGTACGTGTGCATCCGCGAGTGTGCGTGAGAGAGCGCGAGGGAGGAGGAAAAGAGGAGAGCATGTTCGATCGACGGCGCATCGCTTCGGCATTTCGTGCATTAATTTGAAGCATCACTGCTGTCGCTCGGGTTTTTTCGCTGTTGACTCTAAGCTACCAAAGAAACTCTAATGGATCTCTGTATTCAAGAATATGCGGACGCTGGTACCGGGGCACCTTTCGTTACTTTGAAATTAGAAATTACAGGACCGTTTCTCAATTTAAAAGCGATACTCATTAAGTTTGTATACATTTTGTTGTATATGTGGCGTTTGAGTATTGCAATCAGTAAATTATTTTCAAGAAAATAAAATTATAAAATGTAGTAATTAGATTGATTCCAAGTTTCATTTTGATCACGTTTAAAATTGCATATTTTAAAATCACTAGCTTTTGATATCTATTTTCAAATAACCAAGGTGTTCGTGTGTCTGCGATAAACTATTAGCGACATTTTAACATTATTGAGAAGTAGAAGGCCAAGAATTCAGAGACTGCTCGAAGAGCAATATTTTATATTTTTGTGAGTTTTTGTATCAAGTAACGAAACAAATATCCGAAAAAAATACACGTGATTGTGTCGTCTTCGAGCAGTTTGTTGAAGGAGCAGCACGTTTTTGACGTGCTTACAGCGCGATCGCGCTCGAAAATTATGATTCGAGAGCGATTCCGCAGCGTTTCCTTCTACCTCTCTTTGCGCATGTGCTTGGAAGGCATGAAATGCATCGACGTCGCTTCGGACGTGCTCGAATACCGTTAAAAGTGCCGATAACACAAGGGATATCCATGGTTGTGTCATAGATGAGAATTTTGTATGCGAGATATCTTTGATCTGCAACGCGACTAATTGTTTAGTGATGTCGCCTGGCAGCGTTGTGACAAGCCGTTTCTGTAAGTCTTTATATTTGATGGAGCTTGCCGTACAGAAAATTTAGATTATTTCATTTTATTAATGTTTTGATAAGTATATAAAAATTGTGATTTTCTTGTGTTGTATTATTATAATTATATTTTGTACTAGAACAAAATTACAAAGTATTTGTTAATAAATATTCTAATTTAAATAAATCATTGAAAATTATAGCTAAGTAAATTTTATTCTTTATCTAATGTTAAAGTTTTAGTAGTGATCATTGTATATTCTTATAGAAATGCATTATGAATTATTATAATTCGCAATCCTTGAGGAAAAAAAGAAAAAAAAAGTGTGTTAATTAACTGTATTTTGCTATTATATAACTTTAAAGTGATATGAGTATGTTGTTCCATCAATAATTAAGAGAAAGACTTTTGCTACGCTGCGAGGCGATGTCGGGCAGGAAAACGCCGATCTTGTAATTCGAAATATTTTTGAGTAAATTTACACCTCGTGCGTCATGACGCGCGCAGAGGACGTAAGGTTTTTTCATTAAAATACGAAAGTGGTCGTGTAAAAAAAAAACTTTTACTATTAATTTTGAACAATGCTGAAACGAACGAAATAGAAAGGAATCGCGCTGCCCTTGCTTTATTCTAACTATTGTTACATTTTGATTATTTGATTATAATGAATTGTTATTTTGATGTCTTTACTGATTAAAGTAATGAAATCGTTTTTTTACGATATTATGTTGCCAAGGAATGACTTGAAATTACCGTAACGAAGAGAATTAAAAAAATTGAAAAAAAATTATTAAGAGAAGGCGTAGAAAATGGGGATTTTTTAAAAAAATGTTTCCATAAAAGAAATTAATAGTAATTTTGAGACTACGTAATAAAAATTGATAATGAAATCTAAAAAATATACAATAAGTTCAAAAACGTGCATGTAAAAATTATAATTTTTTATTAATTTAACAATTAAAAAATGGTTACGAAAATTATCAGATTTTGTACAACCTTTACAGTTACATTTCGAAACATTTTGAAAAACTTATTTCATACTTTTCAGAGTTTATTATCAATGGTCATTAAATAATTGCGTCTTTAAGAAACCGTTTTTAGTACTAGAGAGGGTCAAGATATTTGTCGGTGCCGTGTAATTATACGTACATTTATAGGGAATGAAAACTTTTGTTGATATAACTGTGTATCTATATTAAGAAAAGAGTGATTACACGCGAATAAGAATACACAATTTTAACACAATGTAGCATAATTAATTGAATGAACCCAGTCGAATGCGAAGAAACTGATCCATAATCCTGAGATTAGTTTCTTCGCCAAACAGTTTGCGCCTCATGTGCAATTTTCGTAGAAATTTGAAGTAAGCGAAAGGAAAGCACGAGCCTGTTAATTTTTCTTTTAACGCAGACGCGTCCAAGGGCAATCTTGCACCGCTCAACCAAGTACACGGCTCAATCGACTATCTTATTTTGTTTGCTTGTTTGTTGTCACTTGCATCGTAATTCCGATGCAAGACATGGAATTCAAAATACGTCAAGAGCCATAATCCGCAAAAAAACGTAATGCTCAAGCAGCCAACCCTAATAAGCACGATTGCTTCTCGTTTTGCAGTTAATCGAATATGTAATTATGTACATGATAAACAAAAAAGAGTATAAACATATTTTCCTTTCGTAGGCTATTATAAATATATTATAATGTAACGATGAGTCGGTGATTTGTAGTAATTAAGAGGAGATCCGAGGCGAAAAAAAATGAGATTTTCATGTTTTCTTCTTTCTCTTCGTCAAAAAGCGTCGATTTCTTGGAAGCGCCTTCGAGGAAAGCTCGCAGCAATAGAAATCTCGAAGAGTCGGTGCTTTCTGGGGCAGAGAAGAGTATAAATATTTCCTGTTCGCTCGGTTATCTTCTCGCGACTGGAAGAGGACGAACGCGGTTCATGGAAGGTCTGTGTGAATAAAAGTGAGGACTGTTCTCTGTATACATATGATATATTTTTAAATCACAGCATCTGAATAATTTGAAATGAACTTAAGCTAAATTAATCTTTTTATTACATATTGGTGTAGTTTCTCGATGAACGTAGATTCGTCTTTCCGCAGATTATACATACGCATACGGCTAGACACACAAACGCAAGTAGCTAATTGACATACGTGGATATCGAAGCGTTGACTTTTTTTTCGTCTCGACTGATTCCACAGAAGAGAAGGGAACGAATAGCGAAAAAAATGAATTATTAATTGCAAAAAACAATTTCTCATCTAACAACACTGAAACATATTCTTTCCTCGAACATAGAGATATAGGTAAACAAATCAAATCTTGAAAGTAAAACGTAGTTGAACTGAAAGACGTGATTATTTATTTTGTTTCTAACAAAAAAAATACTAAATTGAAAAGTGGAAGTGGTTTCTGCAATTAACAATTTGAATGTACATTGCGGGATGCATCCGCACAAAAATACAGTGGTAGCTTATAAGTGTCATTCGTCAGCTTAGGTTTAATGCCGCGATGAAGCTGCATTCGTCATGAAAAATTGTTTTTTCTTTGTAACTGCTTTATTTTCCTCTTTAGTGTAAAGTTGCGAGCTCGTTGAAAAAAAATCTATCAAGGCAGATTGTATAGGGTACTCTTATTTTCACACTACGAAGTAGGTCTCGTAAGTAAGGTTTTCATGAACATTTATTTGTATTATTCGGACTCGCAGTCCCGTGTTGTTGTAAACTGTAATTTATCTAATTTTAATTTGTACAAAAAAATCAACAAAATATACAAATAAAAAAAGACACAAAAAAAACTTGACAACTACATTATTTGCTCAAGTGCCTCTACATTTGTAGCTTTGATAAAAATTTTCAACAGGATCGCGACGTCGAGCGAATCAAATAGCGAATCATGCGAGATCTTTTTCCATTCTTCTTTTAGTACTTCTATCAAGTCATCGACGATTAATATGAGTTTTACTTAAGTTCAAATCGTGTCGAAGTTAGTAGAGCGAAAGATTCTAATAGATAGCGGAAGAATAGCTTTGCTCGACTCCTCAAAGGCCAGCCCGTAAAAAATACCTTCGTTGAGTTTTCATTTGTTTTGTAAATCTTGCGTATATAAGCGCGCGGTTGCCGAAGGCGAGCAACAGTTGTTGTTCAGTTGTAAATATAGTTTACGACACTAATAATATCAAATAATAATATAATTTTAGGGAGTAACTAATATTAATATCACATTTAATATCGACTACTAGATATCTGAATAGCTTTAATTATATTTATCAAAAAGGTTAATCGAAGAAAACAAAAAAAGGATTTTAAAAAAAATCCATTCCCTTTGGCCGCTTTAGAACTTGGAGAAATGTGCGAGTCGCCAATTGTCAGACTGACCACTTTTTCGAATTTGAAACAAAAACAAAACAAACATTGTTCCGATACGTTACAAATATTTTCTTTCATTTTACTTTTTCAGTAGGTAATAATTAAAATAGATAGAAAAAAAAACCGAAGATGCCATACTTAGGATTTACACCTCTTAGAAAGAAGTGACTGAATTCGTTGATGTCAATTAATCACTTGCTTCTGCATATTCGCATAAAACTAAATTCTCAAAAATCGCGAATCGTCCTAATTATGGTAGTTTTAGGTTCGACATTTTCCTTTACATCGTTCACCTAGTAATTTAATAAAAAAAAGTGTTCTTGTTTAGATTAATAAAAGAAAATCTTAGTGTTAAATATGTTTTCTTTTGGGTCATTTTTAGTTGCTGAATAAATAAATAAAAAAAAAGACTTTATTGTAGCTTGTGATTAATAACGTTAGCATACTTTGTTTTGTAAGTAACGTTTGTTTTCTGATGCGCGCGTACATTTGCCAAAAGTGGAATGTCGAAAAAAAGTGTCTTTGGTTCGTTTTAAGAGCTTCCAAAAGAATGCGACGAATATTTTAAGCGATTTGGAAAGCAAGGAGTCTTCACATTTTATTTTGTACGTCCACGAATTGTAAATTTGCGAACTCTTTCGTGAAGCGCTTTATTTTTTGTCGGCGATTCTCAGCCTTGATTATCGATTTCTCAAGGCGTTGTTACGGAAGAAGTGTTTTAAATTATCGGAAAATACTGGTAAAACTTAACAGATACATATATAACTGCACTCACCTCACCTCATCGATTATTTATTGTCAAAGCATGAATTATTCAAAATATTACTTTGATTATAAATCGAAATGATATTGTACTTGAGCGAAGAAATACTAAAGCGTAATGTAAACTAATTACAGAAAGTATTTTTCGATAATTGGCTGAAGAACAAAGAATCTTATTGAGGCGATAGCTGTTTTTATTTAATTTATTAATTTTAATTTTTATTGGTAATTTATGAGTTACCGTTAATTGAATCAACTCCTGTTCATTGATATTTATTTTTTTTAAATATGATAAGTAAAGTACTTTTTTGTGTAACATAATTCGCTTGCGACTGGAGAATTAGTATTTGAAAGGCGGTGCATAATGTCATTGAAAGCGACGACATTAAACACAGATCTAAGCATCAAGAACAAATAATGACCTTGCAAAAGTGATCGTACTATTAGGTATAATAGTTATTTAACAAAAATAAAATTTAATTAAAAGTAATATTTTCTAAATGAAAAAAAAACTTACGTTCATCAGCGCATACACATAATGTTCAGCAATATGAAGTATATCAAACTTACTATATTTTTTGATTTAAGTTAAAATAGGCATTTTATTAAATGTATTTGTGTAAATAAATATTTTTGAAAAATCTAAAATGGGTGTTTTACGTTTATTTTGTAGTGATCTCATGTTTGCCAGCTCCAAGTGATACGTAAAATTTTGCTATCACTGATATTTTATAAATTTCTATAAAGATACTGCATTTTCTAAGATAAAAAAATAGAACTTGAATTGTAAATAATTAATGGATAATAACGTACAGTTTTGATCTCTTAAAGTTTACATATCTATTGCATCTAAAGTCATGCTGCAGTAATAGAATTCATATATAAATCTGCTATCTTCAAATCACGTAAATACTCTCTCGGCCAGTGAGTCTGTAAAATATTTTAAGAACAGGAAGTTAAATGATTTATTGAAATAAAAAATGTTTCTGTAAAATTAATTTAATAGTAGAGTATATGAATATTTACAGTGTCTTTCATAACCATTCTTACCACATAACCATTACTCTCGCAAGAAAAATTTGTCGTACATTATAAACACTATCGCATTGTTTTTTTATTTTTTTTTCTAAAATAAATATTACTTCTCATGGAAACACGTCGCAAAGTAAGTCGAAAATTTGCAAGACTATTTTGTAGAACCATTCGTTTTTAATTCGCACACTTATAAAAGCAGCCACTTAGGATTTTTCGACGTAAATTATTCATGTCACTATTATATTTTGACTTGTAAAACAATTTGCTTACAAATTACAATATTTTCACCCTGTTCTTGTAAACGCATTTTACGTACTTATCACAAAATCAATCGATACTACATAAATTCAATTTCTTCCTTAGTGTCTCAGCGTGAATAAAATACCATGGATAAGGAAGATATACATTTTGGGCAAGACTTGGAAACATTTAAGGGAAGACTATTTTTTATAATCTTCGTTCGTAATAATGAAATAATCTGTTCGAGGAAGAATCGATTAAACGATCATCATATTTATAAACAAAATGAAATTTCACGAGACACATCGCACATCCACATTCATAGTCACCAGGTGTACACCTGATCCACACTCGATCGAGTATATTATATATATAAAAAAAGTTCATGAATCTCGATGCCGAAGACGCACACAGGCACAGCTCGCTTTCGATTCACACGCGCGCACTCCATCGATCGCCGGCTCGAATTGGATTTGGACCGCGGCCTTTCACAAGAGGTACACCGGCGCAGCTCGAGGGGGTCGACGGTCGAGGCCTCACAATTTGATGTCCTCGATGACGGCCTCGTGCGTCTCGAGGGCCTTTTTACGACTGGCGATCGCGTGGAGAAGCTTCCGCCTGGGGCCCAGCGGCAGCTTCAGCGCCGCAATATCCGACTCGGTCAACAGCATCAGGGCCTCAAGGTCGATCTGCTCGGCCTCGAGGGTCGAGTGGATCGACGACAGGTTGTTCGCTACCAGGAATCGCTGAAGGGGCGTCCACTCCTCGTCCGTCTCCTCCTCTTCTGGAATTTCGAAAAATTCATTAAATTGGCGTTTGCACATTTTTTTTATTGTTCTTTCGTAAGAAAAAGTTTAATTAAGGATTTTTGAGGAAAAATGTTTCTCGATATTAAAATTAATTAAGCATTTTTTTTCTTTGTGAGATATCGGTTCCAGGTCAAGTCCTCGAATAATTAAGCATTAAAGTGGAATTGTAAAAATAATATTGATTCATTACTCGTAAAATAATTGAATAGTGTAGTGTTTCTTTATACCACCCTATTAGAAATCGCCAATCGTTATTATTAGTTTTAATTTAAAGAAACTAAAAAAATTAATAAAATAATATAACATGTATTATCCTGTAAAAAATTAATCATAAATTCACCAGAATTCACATATTTTGGCTAATTCATGGTTTATTTTTTTACAGGATATATTCAATGAATAATTAGCTGAAAAATTATGAAAACAATCATATAATCAATAGTCGCGATCAAACACAAAATTTTCGAACATAACAATCCCGATCGCGCTAACGCAAGAGCGTTAATTAAGGAAGCGCCGCGCGAGCGGCTGTGAAAGAAAAAAAAAAAACGGCGGCAAAATAAAAAGAGCCGGAACAAAGGCGCGAGCATCGGAAGCGCAGACGGAACGATAAGAACAATGCGGGTACAGAAGGGGGGGTTCCCCCCTTTCGCGCGACAGAGACGGACTTATATCGAGCGACGCGATAAAAAAGAAGGGGAGGAGGTACTGTCCGGCCTTTAGAAATCGGGCGCGCTCCGCCGTACCGGAAAGCAAGTCATCGTCCCACATGCTCTGCCTGCGCGCGAGGCTTCCGGCGCTCCCTATGCTGATCTCCTCGTTGTGCCCGTTGCCGTTCCGCGACGGGGGATGCTGCTGGTGCTGGATGTCGCCGTTACTCGGCGACGAGCCGTTCGTCCTCGGGTACAGGTGGTCGCCGTTCGCGTCCCGGTGGATCTCCACCTGGGTCACCGGCAGGTTGTCCAGCGTCGCCGCGATCTGGAATTCGACGAGTCGTTTTAGATGGGAGAGATCGAGGCGATAGGGAGGCTGCAGAGTGGGAACAAGATGCTCGTTGATTCTTTTTAGATCGAGCGATAGAGGCGGGGACTTTTCACTAGCGGGGAGATTATCTTTTATCGGAAAGGTGATGGAGGTTAAATTGTTTAAGAATTTTCGGCTCGCTGTTCATATTGTTTTACAGCTGAGTGGAAGTAATGGAATATGAATGCATTCATTTCTTAAATTATTGATGAACAATTATGAAAGGTTTTTACGGGTTTTAAGCATTTGAAAATAAGGTACATTTTAAATGTTAATGTTTACATAATGGATTTGATTTCAATCGCTTTTTATTTAATGTTAAAATTATTTACTCCAAAAAGATGTTTTTTAATCGTCCATTCGTTATTTTTCAAAAAATTATACCTATAACACTATTCACGATGATATGAAAATTAAAGTTTACTCTAAATATCTAAATATCTATTAAATTAAATGAAATTAAATAAAGGCGCGTTTAACATTTACTAATTACCTACAAAGTTTCCTGCACCTGCTCGTACTCGACGAGAAAAAAAAAGCAGTCATTGCACACGACAGACTGCCTGAACCCTCTAAAACAACTTTTAAACCCGCGTTCTGACGAAAATTACAAATAATATTACCATCAATCCGCCCGAAAAAAAGCGCAACTCACTAAAACTCCTCGTGACTTGGCGCTAATCCAGGAAAACTTTCGGCAACTTCCACCGCGGCAAAGGCATCGTCCGCTTAAAAAGAGCCGCGATATCGGCCCGACACCCCGGTAACTCGGTCGGGAGTAATCGCGCGGAGCGCGACTTTCGCCGCTGCCCTTTTGCGGGCGTGTACACTCGCTCATCGGCGAGCGGTGCCCTGGACCAAAACGAACGCGACGGAGGAGCGAAAGGAAGTCGAGCGGAAAAAATAAGAGGAGAGGCGGGAGGCGAGGGGAGGACGGCGGCGTCGTTTTTCCTTCGGGTCGCACGATCGCCTCGGGTGCCTCTGTGTGTACACTGCGCTTCGCTCCGCGGAGGTTCGACGCCTCCTCCCGCCGTTGCACTTGAACGTTATTACCATCGCGATGTTTTCCCGGGAAAGGTTCGAGCCGACGGTGTCCCTGTAGTTTCTTTTTTTTCTCTCTCTCTCTCCACGGAGCACTGCGATTTTTAATGGCGCAGTGAAACAGGGGATAAAGCCTGGAATTCGGTTGTTAGTTTGGGAGTTTTTATTTTGTGCGATGACTTTGTGGCTTTTGTTCTCTCGGGAAGCGGGCGGTTGCGAGGTACACGTTGTAATTGCAGCCAATTATTGTACCCGAGTTTTTAATGAAATGATGCTTGTAGGCGAATTTTTGGTGATTTAATATTATTATGTGGCTTTAAAAATTGTTTAAAACATTTCTTTAAAATTTTAAAAACTATTAAATAAAAAGTGCCTCACTAGTCGTACATCAACTTAAAAATTTTATTTTTATTTTTACGACGCTTTCATGTTTCGAGCCACTTTGTAGTATGTAACGTACTTTACACTTGACTTCTCCATTCATCACTGCTCTCTTGACATTTAAAAACAAATTTTGGACGGCAAAGTTTAGTGCGAAATATGAATTTAGTTAAGAACAAGAGATGTTCAAAGTAGTTTAATGCTTGTCTCACCACTGAATTTTTATCATATAAAAAGTATAGAAAAATTTCAAAGTTAAAACTGATGTGTCATACTTTTTACAACCTGTCAACGTATTTGATTTCCCTGACGATGCTTAACTTTTCAGGTGACCATTTACGACTTTTCTACGTCTTACATATAGTTTAGAAATATACCTCTATGATACAGGTATATAATAAAATAGGATCAATGTAAAGTTATAAAAAATACTGCGAAAACATCTACTTTTATGAGAATGTAGCGTACATTTTTTTTATGCTGCACATAAAATGAAAGTACATACAATGGATTTTTCATTCTGCATCAGTAAAGTCGTCTCGTGAAACTTCGTTACTAAACAAATATCTGAATCCCATTTTCGACGCTTCGTAAAATTTACCATAAATCTTAAATAAACCTCCTCTTCCAGCTCATCGCACATCAAATTCACTAATCCATACTCAAAGAAAATAAAAAAAAATAAATAAAATAACAAAAATGAAATGAACACAAAATTAAGTGTACTCCTAAACGTACCGATCGCCTGAACGCGACGGATCCAAATCCGGGCCGATTGAATATGCTGGCGGGCTCCTGCAGCTGGAGCGCGGCCTCCCGGCGCTGCATCTGCTCGACGACGCTGGCCCGCTCCACCTCGTCCTCGTCGGCCTCGTCCTCCTCCTCGTCCTCCTCGAGGCACCGGTCGCCCAGGAGGTCGGGCGTGCTGCGCGCCCGGCTCAGCGTGCCCCACACGTCGGAGATGCGCCCGCGGCGCAGCACCACCGGCTGCTGGTTCTGCGGCTGGCTGGACAGCAGCGTCCCGGCCTCGTACGTGCCCACGTACATCACCTCCGAGTCGCGGCGCAGGCCCGTCAGGCTGCGCACCGACTTTTTGCCGTCCACCTCGATCTGCCGGCGTGACAAGAGAGCGTTGATTAAAATTGTAAAATCAGATTCAGAGTTTTTTTGGATCTTAGAGATAACACGGGATTTTTTTTGTGTAATTATTTATGCGTACACGAAGAATAATTTGATTATTAAGATCCGAGATTTTTTTTTGTGAATTATTTTTGCGTATGTTTTTTAAGAAAATTCAGTTAAACTGTACCTTTGTGCCTACCAATTGTAGTAATTTGGTAAATGGGAAATTTGTCCGTGTAACATTAAATAGTAAATTAAATAAATAAGTAAAATTAAATTTCAATAATTTATACGGACTTATTAAAGAATGCTTGAAATACAAGTGAACATTTTTTTCTGGCAATTTTTTTTATTGAATAAGAATTTTTTTTATTACATTTTACCGTGGTGCACCGTCGCTAGGATGTACTGAATTATGCACTTCTGTTGACCCACTGTAATAGTTTCATTTTTTCAAATTTCATGAATATTAAATTTTTACTGAAATATCCGAAAAGTGATTGATAAGCTATTTTTAGACAGAATCCTATCGAATTTGTGTTTCTGTATTTAAGAATCTCTTCATTTAAATGGCTTACAAGTTAATGTATGATGATTATATTGTAACATATAAGCAGTATGTGGTAAAAAATAAGTTTAATATATTAGGAGATGAAAAGATATTCATGTATATGTTATTTCTTATAACGACTAATAATCGATGTTTATGTGATTAATCAAGCCTCGAGTATGGATATGCTGTTATTAATAATTGATCGTCTTCAACGGAGATATTTGAAACAATTATTTTTCCTGTTTACATTCGAATATTTCATTCACTGTATTTTTTCTTGAAAACTGATTAATTTGCGATAAAGCATTAGTAATCATAGCCCAAAGAAATAATCTCTTCCTTTAAATTAAAAATACGCCATTTTATTAAATATCATCCAGGCCAATCTTTGCTTCACAAATCCGTGTGTTATTTTTCTTTTTATTAACATTTACAAAAGCCTATAATAAGCTTTTAAATAAAATTACTGTTTAAAAAAAAAAAAAATCTGCCAAAGTAACTTAGTGCATCCTGCAGCGATAAATAAAAAAGGCTTATCCCCGGATCCCCGCGAAATCATCCGTGAAAAGTCGTTAAGTCGAGGCAGCCGCTCTCGGCACGGCGATAATTTAAAAGGGCCCCGTCGAAGGGCCGCGATAAGGCCGCCGAGGAAGTGAGGGGGGGAGGGGCGCGGCGGAATGCCGCTCCGGGGGAGGAGGTGGACTACTCACCTCGACGACCTTGAAGTCGTCGACGGCCCGGCGGGCGAGGGCCTTGCGCCCGACGGCGCTGCCGTGGCGCTTCGTCGCCGTGCCCACGATGTCGCTGTACGTCGGCGACGGCTTCAGCCGGCCCTTGAACGTAGCCAGGTGCGGCCGCACGCCGTTCACGTCGCTCGCCGCCTTCAGCAGCTTCTTCTGCTCCTTCTCGGCGCGAGACTCCATCACCTTCTGCCGCTTCACGTACTCCTTCAGTCTAGCGGGCGAAATTTCGACGTTTTAGCGAAATTTTGAGGGGGAAGTTTTTAAACGATTTCATTTTTGAAATTATTCGCATCGAGTAGAGGACGATAGAACTTTGAAAATTGTTGCAGATTACAAGAATGTTATTATCTAATTTAGTAACATTCGATTACAAAATTGTCGATTATAAACACATTGTATTAATGTTCAGTTATAATTAATTAAATAGCAGAGAATCAGAAGCATTTTTTAGAAGCCTCGACAGTCAGTATTTAATATGGTTTATATATAAATCTAAGATAGTAGAACTATTGCCGGGAGAGAAGTTTTAGAGTCCATCTAGCGGAAAATTTCACTAATACGTATGTGCAATTTAATATACAAGCTTAAAAAAATTAATTATCCTTCATTATTAAAAACCAATTGCATAAAACTCTATCTATTCTTAAACTATTTTCAGTTTCAGTAACATCTTCAGAATATTCAGATTTAGAATTTAATCGTACGAGTTAAAATATCCGCAGCTTATAATATTTAAAAATCGGGTATTCTAGTTATCTTCTCTTCGACCGTAAATATTTAAACAACAAATTTTATGTAATTGCTGTGCAGTTCATGTATAATTAAATAAAAAAAAAAATAAATAAATAAAAGCAAAACTGTTTATCGTTCGTAATTACGAAGATAAATTATGAATCGTTATACTACAAAAAAGAAGACTAACATAATTGTGCCCCACGATAACTCATTGCGTAAGTCCAAGTTCGAAATTCCCTCCCCGGCTCTCAACGCAAAAAGCTTATAAATCACTCATAACCCCTCGGCGAACAAGAGAATAAAAGGAAATCTCGGCTCGGAACGTGAATTTTCGTTTCGCCGCAGTTCGCCCCCACACTGCGGATGGAAAATAAAAGCGAACAGCTCGTACATTAACTGGATTCCGGACGCGAACAAAGAGAGAGAGAGAGAGAGAGAGAGAGAGAGGGGGGAAGGGGTTCCCTTTGAAACCACAGCAAGAAAAGACTCGCGAATCTCGGCAAAGCGCATCACTTAATCCCTTCCTCCCTTTCTGATATTGTATCGGCCTTACGGAGTCGCAATCTTTATTTTCATCGTCATCGAGCCGGGACAAATCAGAGGAATCGGGTAAAGAATACAGACGGCGTACCGCCGAGTCGGGCGCTCGCTCCTTTTTTTCCTCCATCCATTTTTCCGGTATCCTCGAGCTGCGGGTAGTGCTCTCCGGCTACAATGGCACAGACGAGTTTAGGGGCTGCTTTATGAAAGTCTGCACTTGAAAAATGTTTTGCTCGAGGTAAACCTATTACGGCTTCTCTCATCGTCTCGTATCGGGGAGCTCGCCTTAAAAGGGATTCTGTTCGGGAGGTATTTGATGTATGCTCGCTATCCGCGCCGGGAGTCGTGCCAGTCAAACAGGCGGGTTTTACTGCTCCGGTGAATCAGACTAAGTGCTGAATTTTCTCCGAGCGGATATTTCATTTTTTTTGGTGTCGCTTATTTTATGGGATCGGGCAAAAATCGTGAGTCGCGATTCATAGATTTGAAAGATTAATGATTGATTCGAGAAACCTGCTTAGCTGGCACTTCTGCACGATAGAAATTTTGATGCACCGCGAAGATTTCTACTTCAAAATTGTATGTAAAGGGTAAAAGAAAATAAACTTAGAAATGCTTTTCAGCTGAAAAATGTTATGTGCTATATTGAGCAACTAAGAACAGAAATTGGCACATTACCTGCAATTAATTTACGATTAAAATTTTACGATTAAAATTTTTTAGTTTTATTGCATGTCGCAATCGGTCGTAAAAAAATTAAAATGCAGCCATTTATAATCT
>JAXIUT010039641.1:1260-11685 GCA_035586675.1 Eurytoma californica | reverse complement strand
TTACGATTAAAATTTTTTAGTTTTATTGCATGTCGCAATCGGTCGTAAAAAAATTAAAATGCAGCCATTTATAATCTTTTATCCTTACAGCGACCGCGAAAAATGCAGGCTTCCAAGTAGCTAATCTCGCGGTTGCTTCTGCGATTTACTCTATCATATTCTTTTGTTCCGCAGATAGCGTTGTCTATTTTCAGTAGCTCAACCGTGCGCTTTGTTATCGAGAGGCGAATTTCTTTTTTAAAATCCACAATGCACGCGATTCATCATCCAAACAACCCATTGTTATTATCAGTCGAAAAACGAAAAATGCATTAACCAACGGTTAACATTGCAATTCGCGCGAAAGCACCCAGCACTCATAAAAAAGATCAAGCGTATAACAAAGGTAAAAGGAAAAAAGAATTTTCGCACATTAATAACAATAACAGAATTATTCCCAAACGTCCCATTCCGCACCGTCGCTCACTCAGCTAACCACCGAAGAATTTTTCCCCGCAGCGCGCGCATTCACCCATTCACTCTCACCCAGGGGGGGAATCCACTAAAAAGCGTATCATACACGCCGGCAGGAGCGCCGAAAAAATCCCGAGCATTTCGCGCGCGCGCGCGCGCGTTTCACCGAGCAGCCAGCACACCGCGCGAGTAGCATAATAGTCGCGCCGGCAAACGAGGCACTTTCATTTCGGTTTGCATTCCGCGCAACCGCTCCGCCGCTCGTGCGCGTGCACACCTTCGTACCCGCTCAATACGTGCGTATACATGCGCGTGCACGAAGCGCATGGTAGTGCGCAGGGGGCTCACCTCTTCTCGGCGTCCTTCTCCGCCTTCTCCTTCATCATGCGGCTCTTCTTGCGGTTGTTGATCTCCTGGTCGGCCTGGGCGATGTCGAGGAAGTTGAGGATGCGCTCGCGGCCGTTTATCGCGGCGAGCTCGCGCGCCGAGTGCCGGTCGATGTCCAGCGACCAGATGTTGCAGCCGAACTTCACCAGGAAGCGCGCGCAGAGCTCGTGACCCCGGGCCGACGCCAGGTGCAGCGCCGTGTTGCCGAAGTAGTCCGCCTTGTCTGGATCGCCGCTGGTGCACAGAAATAACGCGTTATTATTGGAGGACTCCGGGCGATTCGATTGCTTTTTTGAGAGAGGAGAGGAGCGCGAATTATGCATGGAGGTCTTCTGCGCGGCGTTCAGCTTTTAGGGGTTAAAGGGACTGGGAGCTTTGCAATGTAAATCAATTTTATTAAAGGGGTGATGATTGAAACGGCTCTGAAACTGTGGTACAGATGAAGGTAGTTAAATTTCTGTTCTCCGGAATCTAATTGATATCGTATTGCAGTCAAAAAGTATTCTTTTATGTAGTTTTTAATTAGTTCTTTTTTTAGTTGAATAATTGCACAGCAACTAATTTTATTATAATGGTTATGTAGAAAACTTGAATTATAACTCTATTATTATATAAAATATGGTACTGATTGATACCTAAGTTGCCAGATCATATAATGATCAATGGTTTGAATTATAACTCATTCACTTTTCATGATATATTATGAACGTCAGGGATTGGCTTCATCAGAATACATAAATGTTATTATAGTGTTTATCAAAACTTCAGCAATTTTTGTGTCATGGAATTAGTATATGTAATCCCATGAAATTATAAACTATGTATGATTTTGTAAAATTTTAACACGAGCATATTAAACGGTCTGCAAATATTTTCCACTTGATATTTGAATACTGGGTCACATTTAAAATTGTATCACTGAAATTATAAGCTACACAGTTCTGAATTTTTGTTAAAGACGATTCATACATTTCCATTTTTTTAAACATCCATTTAAATGATGATATCGTAAACGCGAAGAGATAAATTAAAACAGATAAAAAATGAGAATATTACTGTTGACCTAAAAATTATCAGAATCATATATTTTCCATTTTATTCATAGTGTAGTTGTTTCAGCGTTACCGCGGCTCTGAATTACGGAAGTTTAATTTACTTGAATTCCTGTTTTAAAAATTCAAAACGTGTAGTATACAGTACTTTAATTAGTAGTAACCGACGATTAAGTAAATTCATATTTTTTTACGCTCACTTTTCTTTAATGTATACGTTCGCCGCGATTCCGTTTCTTTTTCTTTTTTGTTTCGTCGCAAACTGTTTTATACACTTTCTGGATAGTTACGAAAAGCGCGCGATAACACATTTGAATAAAATTTTTATCTAAAGCAGCGAACGGCCGTTCCTATGCAAGTCAAGTTGTAATCGAAAAACTTTTATTTCGATAGCGCATTTATATAAACTGCAAGTTCTGCTAAAAGCAATTAGTTAAGATTATCTAAGAGAAGCATGGAAACGCGAACAGATTTATAAATAAATCATTTTTAATCTGCAAATCTAAATTATATCACGTGCAATTTAGCCTACGCAATTACACGTAAGCATATTTATTTTATAAATACAGTTTTGCCCGCGTGTACTTTTTATAAATACTGAGCTTACGTTCAATTTGCAAGCGTAACAAAGTAGCATATGTCTTTAAATAAAGAGTGCATGCATTTTTTTTTGTTAAAAAGTACGATAAACATCGGCGATTCAGTAACTTTGTTATTCCTGCCCATCTCTTTTTATATTGTCGCACGTTTGAATAATCCAGCTAATTGTCCATCGATCCACGTCCCAAGATAAACTCGTGTCTGATTGCTACACCCGCGCTCGTCAAATTAAACCGGTCGCCGATCGATCGATGCGATTTTATCGCGAGGTTGCAACATCGATAGGCCGTATAATCATTTAGCGACTAATCACGACTACGCAAATGCGAACGCGAACATTTTCCAGCGCCTTTCAACTGTAACTACCGGCAGAAAAACTCAAGGCTCTTAGGCGAAAAATAATCGAGGCACTCGAGAAACTACTCGATGCCAGTGTTGAAAGTCAGAAGCAGGCGTGAACGATATAATATAGGCAGAAAAAAATTGGGCCTTCGCGCGGCGTGCATCGGGAGCGGGCGAGCAAGTGGACGGTGGAAGGTGGAATAGGTGTATCCTGGTGCGGCGGCTGCCGCTTCCGGTCACGCCAAGAGCCAGCGGCGCGTTGCGAGGCTCGCGCTTCGCCCCGTAATGCATTTCTCTCCCCCCCGTACCTCATTATTCGTTTCTATTTATTCCTCTAGCTGTTATTTTATTCCGCGGCTCGCCCCGCACGCCTCTTTTCTTTTTTTTTTTTTAATAATCCGCCGCGTACCGTAAACGCCTCGCGTGCGCGGGGGAGTGGAGGGGGTAGCGCCGAAGCTCGGTGTGGGTGTAAACGAGCGCGGAAGGAAGGAAGAGGGAGCTAACGCGTGGACGTGCCATTTTCAGGGGCTTCAATAGCAGGTGACGATTAATTGCCCCCGGCGTTGTCGGTCGGGATGTTTTTAAGGGGCCGATGAAAGATCGATTTACTTTTTTGCCCGCGGTAATGGGCGTACGTGGAGGTGACGTCGTTCGCATTGTCATGCTCTGCTCAGTTTTATTTTGAATCGCGAGCGGAGTGTGAGTGATGTGAAAATTAGAAACAGGAAATGTCAATAGAATTGTTCGTAAAGTTCGTCGATATTTATTGGAGTGTTTTGTTGATTTACGGCGAAGAGAATATATTTAGATATGATTTGGAAAAGTATATGTATTGGTAAAAAGGTAATAAGTAAAAAATTCAATTTTTAATTTTAATAATTTCTGCTTGTTACTTCCAATTAATTTTCAGGATTTGATTTGTTGAAAGTTGCTACTGAATCGTACTTGGAACAACCGTTAATTTAACGCAATTATTTCAATGCATAATTGCGTTTTAATATTCATTAAGGAAATAGCACAGTACGCGTTAGATTAAATGTTTACTTTCCGAGTATCATGTGTGCACATTGGATTGAAATTTCCATATAGATTAGAGCGGAGTTCGGCATTTTCGTTATGTCACTTTATAATGCTTTGGAGGGGGACAGTGACATGACGTGTGAGAGCATAAATAAAACTCTGCATTTACGTACTTAGTCAATTTTATGTTTTGTCGCGATTGTAATCAAATCTTGATCCATATAATTTAGTCCTTAGATTACTTTAATCACAGTGTTTCCTGGTTTTATCATATGATTGATGGAATCAACCGGTCTTTCAAAATGTCTAATGACTTCGTCAATAAAGATAACACTGTCTGCTTCAATTTTTCGCATGGCAACAATTAAATTTTTAATTGCAATTTTACTAATGCAAGATAATAAAATTTTTATCGACAAAGTATCGAAAATTATTATCAACTCTTGAGATATAAAGTTCACTTTCCAACTTGTCACAGATTTTGGTTTAGTAAGTTATGAAGCTTAGTGAAACATCTTAAATTTGAAAATGATCAAAACTTGATTGGATCCGGTACTAGTTTTGCAAGAGGATTTACATTTTGAATTTGATTCCGAGGCAGCTTTAGTAAGCTGCGGGAGAACTTATAAGACGGTTTACTTTGCTTAACGCGGTATAACATTTAGGATGATTACGCTAAAGTTTGGTAAAAGTTCGAAAATTTTAAAGCTATCCCAAACTCCGAGTAAACAAAGTTACTCGCTAGTCAAATAACTCGCTTTTCTCCTTTTTTCTTTTTTTAAAGCGCCGACGCATTACATACGAAGCTGAAAGAGCTATACCATGGTTAACGACCCGGAAGAAGCAGTCCTTGACGTCGCTTCAGATAAACTACATCCTTTAATAACACTTCGCTGCAAGCTTCGTTTTTTCTCTCCCTCTTTCAATTTTCTAACGCCATGAAACTGGGTTAACAATTTTCAGCAAATAAAAAGTGTAATTTATTGCTCATTGTTCGCAACAAGGAAATTAAATTAATTAAACCGAAAAATTTGGCCTCCCCGTACTTTTAATTCACTCGACCGCTTGCGCGCTCGTTGCTCAAAAGCTTGCACAATATAAAAAAAATAAAGAGCGACTCAAAAAAAAAATCTCGCAACTCTTAATAAACGTGGAAAAAAAGGACGAAGGATACAGCGGCGTGCGTTTACGAATATATTCGCCTCGCCGGACGATTGTGTTGCCCTTGCGCCTCTTTCTTTCCGGCTCCCCGCAACTTCCTGCCACTGCGCGTTTCCGTTACGCTCGCGCATCTGTCGTCGCCTCTACGTTTACCTATAAGCGCGTAAGCGCGCGAGGCTAAAAAGTGGAACATTTCGCGAAAAATGGAGTCGAAACTTATCTTAAACAGATCTATTTTAGTTTGGTATTTTTAGAGTAACAGAGTGAAATCCATTTGTCTGTAGGACCTAAAAAACTCCATGAATCATTTGTATGTACCCTAAGTATATCAGGTTATCGAGAAGTGTTTTTTTACTCTTAAATTGTTTAAAATGACAAATTAAAATAGTCCTCTCATTGTAGGAAGCGACGACACTTACATTGTCGATTTCGAAGTTTTTACCTGGAGTGTCGCAAATATCGGAGGTGCGATGGTACGCTTCGCTTTCCTCGAGGTCGATTCAAATTGGTCTTTATTCGCCGGGGGGGAAGAATGCAAATCGAGAGCGTAGCGCGCACTCGTTATAAAATATTTTTAAAGTCGGATCCGTCGAGGCGCGCGCGGTCAGGTGAATAATAAAAATTCATTTTCACTCGGAAGGCGACTGGAACTTTTAAATAATACACAGTTCCCATTTCGCTCGCGGAAAAGTTCGGGGGAGAAAAAGGCGAAGATTCAGCGTGGGAGGCTTTCATCTCGACGATAAACTTTCCACGCTTCATTTGAACGAGTTAGTCACGCGATCGCTGTATCGGTCAGCTCGAAGTCGCCGCACGACGTTAAACAAAAAAAAAAGAAGGAAGAGGAGAAAAAAACGCGACCGATTCGCCCGATTGATTGTGTTCCGTTTTCTTCGTTATTGGAGCAGTCGTCCGTTCACCGGCGATTTGGTACCTAATTCCCAGAATTGATGAATTAAGTTCACTTCGTTGTAACGACAATAACATTGAATCATCCGCTTAAAAAGGTTATTTAAGGCGGTTAAATAATTAGTTTGATTAGAGATGAGTAATGGCAAGTAATTGCGAACAAATAATTGCACTTATATTCTGACGTTTTTAGTCGATTATTTTTTACTTAGAGTAAAAGTAGCCTCATTTATCATTACAGTTACTTTTAGTAAAAAAAGCTCAATCGATTATCATTTGTATGTATTTATACTTCTGGAAAAAATATTATTTACTTTTATGAAAAAGGTCATTAAACTTCCTCGAATAAAAATGGAAACAATATTTACGGAGCACTCGAATTTAAATAATTTAATTGGATAAAGCACTAATGCTCTTAGAATAATCGTAACTTTTCTTTTTATATGCGTCGTTTCTCTTTTCACACGTGTCTCGGCTGGAAAGTCGTCATCTAGTAAGTTTGTGACGCTGGCACACTCAGCGCGGGCAAATAATCTTCACTTTTTAGAATAAACCGTTTCGTACTCTCTCTTTGCAGTTTATTTAAGAATCTTCGCGGCGATTTGTTTATTTTTATTATATCCAAATAAAGTTTACTCGGTTTTAGCTTGCTTTTTTCTTTTTTAAATTTTTATAAAAGGGAGTTTATTCGTTTTTGAAAAAAAATTTGAGTGATGTAAGGAGAGAAATTTTCAGGTAAATGGGATAATGTCATTTTGCATAAAGCGAACACTGTAAAGCAGGTTCTGAAAATTACACACTCGCGGGTTGATTTATTTCTTTTGCGTCGGGGCGAGCAATCGTAAAACGAAACTGATGCTTCGGAGCGCGTCTGCACATTTTATGCTCTCACATTGCTTCAAGAATGTTTCTCTCGGTTTTTTATTTCTACGCTGTGAGTAAAATTTGTAACTCTGCGTATAAGCTATTCTTTATTACAAATATTTTTTATGTAAAAGAATATCACGCACTAGAGTTGTATTTTTTTTCATAGCAATTAACGATTTTTATCGAAAATTGAATAGTGTATCTTAGTATTTTTAATTAAATGACTAAGTAATAAAGTACGAAAAATAAATAAAAATGTATTTATCTAAAATAGTAAAAAAGAGACTACTTGCACTTACCCTTTAGCTACTAGTAGCCTAAGAGCTTCGATGTGTCCTTCGAAGGCCGCCCATAGCGTGGGAGTCATTCCACCATCGTCTCTGGCATTGCAATCCTTTCTAGTGGCCTCTTTGAGAATTTCCAAGATATTCTCCTTGGCCGCCCTAAAAACAAAACAACAATTAATACTACTCCATCAGCAAAAACATCCACAGCCAAAAAAAACCTTTTCTGCCCCTCCCTCTTGCGCACCCCTTGCGAAACCTCGCAAAGTGACTTCAATTACTCGAGATGATCTCGAGGAATCGAGTTACGCGAGTGTCGCGCAACAAGGGCGAGAAAAAGGAAAACACGCCGGCCAAGGAGCCCATTCACCCGAGCCGAGAGGCAAACAGCGGCAGTCGCGTTCAGCGACGACGACAAGGAACGAAAGGAGGCTGTGCGGAAAAGGGCTGCTGGCAGGTAAGTATATATACAAGCGTACGGAGCGAGATCGGATTCCGCGCGACTCTTCATTTCCCCGCGGCCCAGAAAAGGCGCGTCTCGCGCGCCGGCCCATTGTGGCCGCGTCGCGAATCGGATTTTCCGCGCGCGCGCGGCCGGGTGAAAACGCGACTTTTCCCCCCTTCCCTTCCCCTTTTCTCGCTCTCTCTCTTTCTCTCTCTTGCGTCGCATTGTGCACGTCGGGCCGATATATACGCGGGTGTGCACGCGCCGCGCACTCCACTCGATTCGCGTGCTCCAGTTTCGAGAGGCGCGCTCCGGCTTTTTGCTCGGCTGGTGTTCCTAAGGACGTCTCGGCGCTTCTGCCGTTTCCTCGAGTGTCCTTCTTGGGAATCGAATGCGAGAGAGAGAGAGAGAGAGAGAGAGAGAGAGAGAGAGAGAGAGAGTTGAGTGCCGCCTCCGTCGTGGATACTTCCAGCGAGGTTTTTTAATTATGGCTCTTGATGGTGCGACGGAGCGAGTTCGAGGCGGACGGCGAACCATCTTTTTCGCGAGGCGATGATTCGGTTTTGTAAATAAATGTTCGTCGGGGCTTTTAATGAGAACGTTGCGATAGCGGTGTGGTAATATTTTTGAAAGCCCGCTTTGGTCGGGTCAGTGCACCGACAGGGTCCGTTGTCGGCATGAAAATGCACCAAGAGCTTTCCAGGATGAGGACTTTATTTTTTTTATTTATTCAAATTTTGATGCTACTTTGATAATGCACTGCGGATTTTTTGTATGAAAAAAAAAATAAGGAAAGAACTACTCTATCCGTTGCATAAATTATTATAATATTCAAATTATTTGAGCTAATTAAAAATGTCTCATATTAAGAAGAATATCATTCTGAATAAATATTAGCAGGTGTCTTCAAAATTATCCATGTGGAAGATTTAACAGCAACGATATTACCGTACATTAAATTCTTTATTCATTTTTACTTTTTTGATTTTTAGTACCTTATTCGCATAGTTAACGAATGCAATATTTTTGCTACTTCATTTGCTAATTTGTTTCAACTGCAGTAAAATTAACGGTTTGATTAAAAATAGTTAGATTACAAGCGAATTTTATTCTTACAATGTCTTTCTCACTTTGAAATAAATTAACAAAAGAGGTCCAATTTACTTTACTCTAAATACTTCTCACAGAATGTGAAAGTGTTGAAAACCCATTCGATTCAGGTGAAAATTCAGCGAATTGAGCGAGTCGAATGGTTCAATTTTTTTCTGAAATAGCGTCATTTTTTACTCGAATAGAGTGCGATTTCTGAGATGTTCCACGTATTTCGCATTACAAGACTTCATTAATTATTTCGGATCATCCCCTACCTACTGCCGATGTATATCCCCGACAATACATTCAAAATCCCCAGGAAGCAATCAAGCCTACTCACACACCGGCGATAAATTAAATGGACCACGAAGCTGAAGCTTCCAAGCTCCAACCGCGAAGTAACTCACGGCGGCTAAGATCAATTCGTTATGCTAAGAAAGTCCGGAGCCGTGGTGCGCAGGGCCGCGTGTCGGCCAATTTGTCACACGCACCACTCGTGCCTCGTACTTTCGGTTTTATCCCCGCGGCGCGGCATTTTCCCAAGCGTCGCGCATACCGCGGGCGCCGCGGCCAATTAAACGCACGCGCCGACTCCTGAATCCGCGATATAGGTGCGTGCGCGGCGACAGTTTTCCCCGGGACGCGCCTGCTTTCCATAATTGCCCGTTTCTCCAATTAAACTGGCGCGAGGCGCGCGCGCCTCGTTACGGCCCTTCGGCCCGACTCATATTGGATCTTGATTTACATGGCGCGCGGCCTTCGTATATTAGCGCTGCAATTTTACCCGTGGCTTTCCGATCGATAAATTGCACGGGAAAAAAATTCTGCGAGATGAGCAGTGGAGCTGCAGATAGTGACTATAAGAAATTAAGTAGAAAAAAGGGTAAATGCACTAAAGTTGAAGCGAATTCTTCCATTTTATTTAACTTATTCAAATGAAAGAATCTAAAGGAAGAAGAATGCGATTGGAGTGCATGCTTTATAGCTTTATTTTATTTGTTATTTACTTTATAAACTTAGTAGTAATTATTCCTTTAACCGTTTTTAAATATGAAGACGTTTAGAAGTTTCTAATTTCTACTTAGTTTAGAAAAGGTACTACGAAAAATTGAATTTTTATAACCATTGAGATTGTACTGACTTCTTACGGTGTCATAAACTCAAGTATAAGATAAAAAAATGCACACCAAACACTTTATTAAAATTATTTAATAGAATTAATAGCTGTCGACTTTTAGATATTATTGATAATTAGTGAGATGTTTGAAGAATACAAGTACATTTTGATGTAATCAATTGTAACTGATTAAATAACAAAGAAGGCAGAACATCTAAGTAAATAATATTAACTTAAATGACGGGTAACACTATTGCTTGTTGTATCTCGGTCCAAATGGCATTTTATTTGACTGATTAGCGTATCAAGCGTGTCAGACTTCCGGATCACGAATTTTATTAAAACTTTGATCGCGGTTTTCTTATAACAAAATGTGAAGAAATTTATTTTTCTCTAAAACTTTGAATTTCATTATTTAATGATAACTCAGCCGTCATAAAACTTAAACATTCCATAAAAAGGCAAACAAAAGTAGAGATTTACAGATAATTTGAGAGGCTTTACATTAAAAATTAACATCTTAATAAAATGTTCAGTTTTAAAAATGACCACCGAAAGAATCTAAACAATACAAAGTAATACAAAGCAACAAAAATCACCAATTTCGGGCGCGACTCCGTTTTCCCACGTATAGCGGACCGGCTTAGGTTCGTTACGTAAAACACTAAGGCGCCCTCGACGCAAAATCAACCGACG
>JAXIUT010039621.1:0-12876 GCA_035586675.1 Eurytoma californica | reverse complement strand
CAAAAAGACATAATAATTTTAACAAAATGAAATAGATTTCAGCCATTTCGTATGCACCTTTACCTATTATTCAGCGGTCAAAATAAAGTCATGGTAATTAATAATATCATGTTTTTGAGATATTTCATGATATTTGAGTATACGGTATGTGCTATTTGTTGCCAATGGTGGCGCGGAAGGTTCAAAATACCTGTTGGTACCTTCTCCATCAAGAAGTATTTACGCACGATTTGCCGGAGCCCCAGGAGTCGCCGGAGTCGGCGGAGCCCCAAGAGTTGCCGGAATCTCTGATCTGCCAGATATTAGAGCAGGTGGTATTGAAGGAAGCGCCTATTGAAGAGGACATCCCAGACCCCCCGGAGCCTGTATTAATTCGTGACCTTGTACAAAACAACGAGGTTGATTCCGGTGTAGACTCTGGTGTATGGTCCGATGCGGAGACGGTGGAATATGTTTACGATGACGGGGGTGACTCTGACTATAAACCAGAGGAAGGTGAGTATAAATTAAATATTAAAAACAAATTTAAAATTAAAATTTAAGATTTGTTTTAATTTTTAAATGAAATTTTAACCTTTTAAATAATATTTCAGACTCCTTTTTAAATAATATTTCAGATTCCTTTTTAAATAATATTTCAGATTCCGAGGGTTGCAATAAAAAATTTTATTTGCAACGGGTGCTAGATTCGTTGCGAATATTGTGGATTATTGCTGTGTCCCGATTGCGGTGCGCAACCGGAACACTGTGAAAATAATCGATTAAATGAAATTGCCGCTAAAAATGTGTTTAAATGAAAAGTGA
This sequence comes from Eurytoma californica, assembly GCA_035586675.1. Lineage (NCBI taxonomy): Eukaryota > Metazoa > Arthropoda > Insecta > Hymenoptera > Eurytomidae > Eurytoma > Eurytoma californica. Next base: position 12,072 of record JAXIUT010039621.1, on the reverse strand, counting down.
AGTGATAATTTTCAGTTTGTATTTTTACATAAATATTTACCTGTTATTTTGTATGTATTGTAAGGGGAAAAATCCCAACACTTAAGGGAAACCCCGGGGAAGAGAGGGTGCGCCGTCGAGCTGTCGGCCGGCTATCGCTCGAGTAATCGAGCTTGTTGTAGCTCGGTCACAAGCGTGCAGCGGCGATAGTCAGTCGACGTACCAGAGGGAGTGCGAGAGAAAGAGAGATTCACGGCGTGAGGATGATCCGCGCGGCCCCGAGCGGTACCTTCCCCGCGAGGCCCCCATCCTCGCGAGGCAATGGGTAGCGAGGAAGCGAGCGGAGCGTCGGCGCCAATGGGCTTGTGCGGCCGAGCATGAGGCACTGTCCGTCAGCTGACGCCGCCGCCATCTTCCCGCGACGACGCCACGGCAGCGCGAGCCCGCTCCAGGGCGAAGTCCACTCACACATTCACACGTATACATACATGCACTCAATCCCTGCACTACACTGCGCCCGAACGATCCGCGACTTGCACCGGGAGCAGACGAGGTGAGTATGTGATCGGCAGAGACAGAGAGATGACGCCTACGACCGGTGGAGCGAGAAAGAGAGAAACGGACGGCGCGTCATGCCGCACGGCCCCATCTACACTCTCGCGCGCGCTGTGATCTTGGCGCCTCCACCAGACGGAGAAAACGCCTACGCACCGGCCGCGACTCTAGGAAAAGAGGGCAGCACTGCGCGAAGAGCGGAACGAGCCGCGTGAGACCGCCATGCCAGGCGCCAGTGAGCGCGCGAATACCCGCGACCATCTTGGGTTGAAACGAGCGATTCAACCCGAGATTCTGAGTCTTGCCGTGTGCTGAAGCAGACGCGAGGTCCGGTGATTGTTGGTTGGAGAGCGGTAGCGAGCAGATCGAGCGAGCCGAATGAGAGCGGTAGCGTGCAGTTCGAGCGAGCAGAGTCGAGTACGAGAGTCGAACGAGTTGGCCGATTATGCAATCGAGAGAGGAGCAACAAGCGAGGAAAGCGACGCGAGGAAAGCTGCTAAGCTGGAGGAGGCCGTGACCGACCGCGAGTTTCCGGCAACTAACCCGCGACTGACCCATGACGTTGCTGGCGTCTCGACCGTGTTTCGCGAGCACAACAGCCCTAACTCCCATGGCACATGTATCACACAATAGATTGAATAAATCAAGGAGTGAATCGTGAACGGGAGTGCAGTTATTGCGTTAAGTGTTTCCCCCTTTTTTTATGCGCATGTTTTTCAGCGACAAGCGGGCGGTGAGCCCGCGAAGACTAGGATCGCCGATAGCCGTTTCGACTCTGCCCCAGGAGTCAGCGTCGGCGGACGCCCTCTAAGTCCGGCTGAGCAGCCGAGCGGACCCAAATAGGTGCCTTTACAGCACCTGACGCCATTCAAAACTATTAATAATCTCCCCCGGATCCCATGGTAAGAGCGACGGGGAAACGCACCTTTACAGTGTGTATGTAATATGTTATAAATTGTAAAAAAAAGCTGATTTTGTATGTGTGTGTATATAAGCGTGTGCGTGTGTGTTCAAATAAATAAAAATATTTAAATAAAAAAATGTGCGAAATGCCTTTCGCACATTTTTTCATCAGGAGTACTACGGGCAGACAGAAAAAAATCCCACTCTTTTGTTCCAAAAGGTATATGACTACTGGAAGGAAAGGAGTGGGAGGGGGTTTCAATTTTTATTTTGAATGGTGTATGTGTGTGTGTGTGTGTGTGTGTATGTGTGTGTGTGTGGGTGTACGTATAAATAAATAATAAGTATTATATGTAAATTAAATTTTTATTATATCCCTATTTGAGAATTTGCTGAATGGGGACAGTTACGCAAGGCGGAGTGGAATAAGTAAGGAGACGTCAGTTATGCTGATAAGTGAGCTGAGCTTTTTATTGAGAATATAAAATGTCCAGTTGAAGCGGGATTTTTAATCGTTTTTTTTTGCGAACATGCCCACTGTGCGACGCGTCCCGCGCGCGGCGTGGCGTCCCTCGCCGCCATCTTAGACTCTCTTTTCCACGGACGCTCGGCCAAGCTACACCGCCCAGGCACCGTTCCCGTAATAAATGCACACACATGAAATTATATGTATGTTATACGCTTATTTTTACATGCAACGTACGGGCATGCAAAGCATGTAACTCGCAAGCTACACGTAATTAATTAACTTTTAATTTATTTAACGCGGTAAAGTTTTGCAAGTGGATCCGCGTACGCGCTGCATGTCCCATACGGGCCCGCTCTTGTGCAGTGTGGCTATCGATAATCGAATTTGGAAATAGAGATGGGAAATCTTGGGGCGAAATAAATCAAACAATACGTTTAAATAAAGAAATGGAATGTTGCATATATTCTGCAAACGCCCGCCCCTGGATACGATTGTAAAGGGACTCTAACGGTGTTGTGAAAGGACAGGCCCTTTCGGATACATTTACGGACGGTATGCATCGCGGCACTCGGTGCACTTGCAGGAGTGCCCTAAGGAGTGAGAGAGAGATATTTGTTATTCTCTCTGTACGCGTGTGATCCCAAGTCCAGTCTGGGCACGGGATTTATTTGATGTGCAACGAAAGGAAGGAAAAAGGTTTTTTTTACTTCTAGGACCTAGGAAAGAAGGGAGAAGAATCACTGGAGGATTATCAGATAAGTATTGGGACATATATATATTATTATAATAGGAGGGTGTGAGTGTGTGTATGTGTGTGTGTTTATAGGTTAATCCTATAAATGAAAAGGGAAAAAACACAGGATACTTTGTGTTTCCTTTTTCTGTTCCGCAGGTATCCTGGATTTACTGGTGCTGGAAGGCAGATGCGAGCACCTGTTTCCAAGCCTGGGATCTGGTACGTCGCGGCTTACTGTTGGCGCCTTTGATGTAGTTATGGAGGAGGTGCAGGAGGTCCCCAAGGATCTTCACAGCACTCCTGGCGTTAACAGGCTATCCAGAGTGGTCAGGAGCCACTTGCGAGCACCCAGGACTGAGTGCTAATCAGGCTAAAGAGTCGATTGCTGCACGGATTAACCTTGGAGTTGCTGGCTCACGATGAGACTTCTGGCCAGTGTAGTGTGTCTGCAGTGGTTTTATGTTGATGGGACGAGTGTGTTGAAAATGCTGTTAGGCAGTGCGAGGAGCTGAAGGAGTGCTTGCACTTGCCAGGAAGAAGGAGGACTCAATGAAGAGTGGCTGTTCTGCACTGGATGTACTCGCGTCCAGGAGAAGGGCGCGGGACTCACGCATACACTTATTTGCTTGGAGCTGAGCCAGCTATTTTGACTCTTTGGACTCCATGGAATTATTGGTGATTAGCTTACGCGTGGGATACAATTAACTTATTTCTAGTGTGGTATTATTACTGTAGTGACTGAATCAAATAGAAAAATAAAAAAAAATGAATTTATTTTGTGACTTGATATTTAATTAGTTTGAATTTTTATTTGAATGAGAATGTCAATTTTATTTGACTATTTTTTATTTGAATAATTAAGGAAAAAAAATGGAAATGGAAAATTGTGTAAAAATATTTAACATTAATTTTCTTGTGAAATAATTTGTGAAAATAATTATGAATGTTGCAAATAATTGTGCAGTAGTAAAAAAAATATATTTCCTTATTAACTTATTCGGAAAACTGCCTACGCACTAATATTTCGGATTTTTCTTAGAGATGTGTATAATATTTTGTAATAATAATAACTTAAAAATTACCGGCTTATTCCTAAAGTTCGACTGCTCCTGAAGACGATGTGCTTTCCAGGAGGTGGAGGTGTCGATTCCTGGACCAACAGGTGTCCGGAACCTCACAACGTGGCGCGAACGCACAACGCAAACTTACCCCAGATAGATGAAAATCAGGAAAAACTGAACGTCTTCTTTATTTTTAAATTAGAGAATAACTACGCGAAAATACTATCAACTAAACGGGGAATTAAGCGGAGAAGACCGACTAGCGTACGTCTACTCTGCTTCGATTCCACGGAAACTCTGCTTGTGCGGTACGACAATTTTTACCATCGGCGCGGATTTCGACTTCGCTTCTCTCTCTAACGCACGGGCTAGGTGCCGGAGCGAAACGAAGGCAAAATTGCAAGTGCAGTACTTTTCGACTGCATTCTTGCACACGCGACGTGTTATAGGATACCTTTCTGGCCTTGAGTCGTCTGTCCTTTTTCAGTAGCTTCAAGTCCAGGAAGGTAAGACATTGAAAAATTTAGAAAAATTAAAAATTAAAAATACGTAACGTAACACTTATCAATAGCATATAATATCTAGAACAGCTGATAATTAATTGTATATATAATATACTAAATATGTTACATGTTATTGCACATATATATATATACATGCATATATTTATATATTTATATTTATACGGAAAGCATATTTAAGCAACACACCAGATAAGTATAAAACAACTTTTATTTTAAATTTTTCAATGAGAAGAAATACATTTATCGCAAGCGACTTCATTAAAGGCTCAGTCGCGAACAATCCCGATATCCTCCTATTATACTGTGGCATCTTGGTCCGTCAAAATAAACTCCCACTCCTCTTTACTCCCGAGGTTTACGACCTCTGGGGGAAGAGGAATGGAGGTTTATTATGACTGTCCAAGGTGCCACTATAACTACTGACGATTTACAGCTTAATTTAGCTAATTCTCTTACTTGTCTTACAGAATAATTATTAAAAAAAGTAAACCATATAAGTCAGTTAGGATGTTCATCATCACAGTTGAGAAATCTATATAAAAATAGTACATCACTTACAACATGTTTAGAAATAATAGTATTTATTTGAAAACTAGCAGCGATTCCTGCCTCACTAACGCTCGGTTGGTTAGTTGTTTTCTATTAAATGAAGTTTTCATTAGTATTTTTAAGATTAAAATTTCTGCAAAAAAAACTTTAATAACGTAAATTTTGTCACGAATACACCTCTTATACCGCTCGATCGATTGGCTGAAATGTTTGTTTAATACTTTTTTATATTGTTTCTTTTGAAATAATAATTTATAAGTAGCACTGATTTATCCCTTGATAACGTTCGCTCGATTGAGATTAGATTGTTTTAAAAGATAACTAGAGCCTTTTAATTACAAAAATAAAATTAATTACAAGTACATAATTTATTAGTAGACACGAATTCTCGGTTTGTATCGTTTGGTCCATTGATTGGCTATTTTTAATGTTGGATTAATTCTTGTTTACGTTGATTATTTCGAAATAATTTATAAATTGCATTGATTCCTCTTTCGCCAACGCTAGGTCGATTATTAGAATTCTATAAACAGACAATTCAAGATTTTTAACAGAAACATTACATGAATTTAAGGGCATTTACACCTATAAATTATTCTACAGAAAATCACCCAAAACAGAAAAATTTTAATAATTAGTAAAATAAAAATGTAGTGCTGTAATAGTACATCAAATTCCTGATAAAATGGTCATAGTTAGAAATCCCCAGACCCACTACAGCTTACGTTATGTCAGTTTCAAAAATTTCGCTTTGTTTACACCTCCAGGTCCAACGGATTCATCAATTTTGATGGGGTTTAGCTTAAATTGTTGGTAATTAATGTCTTTATGGTGTGAAGAGTTATATGAATTAAATTTTTTTTATTAAACAGTTCAAAGAGTCAAATAACTACCGAAATTTCATCAAAAATTTTTGTTCGCTCAAACTGTAAGAATATGTTCTTTTCAAGGTTCCGGATCACTCAGAATGTCTTTAGATTTTTTGAGACCATAGTTTCAGAACTAGAGAACCTCAAAGTGGAGCTTTTTCCACTTTTTTGACATTTTAGACTTCTTTCAAACTTAAATTGGTCATTTGGGTTGCATTTTAGCAATAAACATGTAAGAGACTTTTTTCTTTTGAAAAAATTCCAAATTTTAAAAATATTTTGGTCTGGAAACTGCAATGTGATTGCTTCATATGCTAAAAGTTATTGAAAACCTTAAAATGCCCCACTTTGAAGTTTTGCTCCAAGATCCCATCTCACAAACATCATGGAAGCAGCTTTTATACGTATAAATATACTCTGAAAGTTTCAAAGTGGGCCAAGCATTCATTTTTCTTAAAATTCGAATATTACTGCATTTAGTATAGAATATTGTTTTTAGCTAAATTTTGAAGATTATAAATATTGATTTGGGTTTATTTCTGTCATAATTTAAACATAATTTACTTCTATGACTGTAGGAAATTTTAATTCATTCAATTTTTACTTATGTAGTACTTTTAAATACTCAATACGACTTTAATGCAACTGTAAGAGACAATTAATTTTAAATTAACTATTCATTAAATTTACCGCTGATCCGAAACTCAGTAAAAACCAAATTTCTAGTAACAAATAGTACATTAAGGACATTCGAGTGTAGGAAACAATGTGCTTTACATTAACTTTTCATCAAATTTATCACTGATCCTGTGGATGGTCCAGGACTGATCCTAGACTGGAATGTCTTTATTGTTCTATTTGGTACTTTGGAGTTTCGGATCAGTCGTAAATCTGATGAACAATTAATTTTAAATTAATCGTCTCTTAAACTTGTATTGTATTCGTATTGAGTATTTAAAATTGCTACATTCGTAAAAACGCTGCCAACTGCACTGGCACAATGCTTTCTCATAGAGATGACTGCAAATGTCATTAATATAAACTAGGTCACTCAATAATTCGGCAAATACAATTCTACATACGTGTTGTTTAAAAAAATCGAATACGATTAAAAAAACAGGAATGCAAAAAAAAAATATTAAAAATATTAATATTTTAATATTTTCACACAAAAGTAGAAAATTAAAAATAGTAAAATAATAAAAAAAAATTAAAATAGCTCTAAAATCGAAACTAATGGATAAAAATACTTGAAATTTTCAAGCATCCTCATGACAATCGAATGAAATTGGTGTGCAAAATTTGGATTTGATCCACCGAGCCGTTTAGAAGTAGTTACGGAATAACATATACAAACATTTTTAAAAAAACATTTTTTTTTATTCTCTAAGCAGACCGACACTTTGGCGGAGTGGCGGGGCCGCATCTCGGGCGGTCAGGGAAGTTAAGCAACTTTCGGCGCGGTTCCTACTTGGATGGGTGACCGCGTCGGGTGTTGCCGCTTTCCTGATCTCTTAGGTGCTGCTCCACACTCAACAAAGTGAGCGGGAGATGCGAGACTGACAAATTCGGTGCCCAAGCCTACGAAATGTGACCTGGGCATCAAATTTAAGCAGTTTCAATGCATCGACCACTCCGGGGCGGGTTTTTCTAATCGGCATTTATCCTTTCGGGATTTGGCCACAGGTTTTCCCCGCCCCACAGGCATAACCCTGGGCGAATGCGGAGTGGAGAGGATAGGGAGATGGGGTTGTAAGGAATATGTAATAAATATGTAATAAATGTAAATAAAAGGGAGTGGGATATAAACACGCTTAAGCTGGACTTGAGAGCCAGTGGCGTGGAAACCATTCCATATATTCTCTGAGTATAAATATGCATTTCTACATCGAAAACTGAAATAAAAATTTTGTTGGCGACACAAAGCTTTCTCTATGAAAAAGCAATTGAATGAATTCAAATTTCCTACAGTCATAGAAGTAAATTATATTTAAATTATGTCCTACATAAACCCAAATCAATATTTATAATCTTTAATTATAGCAAAAATCTTGAAAATTTAGCTAAAAACAATATTCTATACTAAGTGCAATTACATTTCAATTTTTTTAACAAAAACAAACGCTTGGTCCACTCTGTAATTTTTAGGACATCTTTGTACATATAACAAAAGCTACCTCCATGATTTTTTTAAGTAAGTGCCAATGAGCACTGACTATCCGTAAACAATGAAGTGAGTAAAAATTTAGCTAAAAATCATATTTTCCATTAAATGCAGTAATATTTGAATTTTAAGAAAAACGAATGCTTGGCCCACTTTGAAACTTTCAGGGTATATTTATATTCATAAAAGCTGCTTCCATGATTTTTTGTGAGATGGGATCTTGGAGCAAAACTTCAAAGTGGAGCATTTTAAGGTTTTAAATAACTTTTAGCATATGAAGCAATCATATTGGAGTTTGCAGACCAAAATATTTTGAAAATTTAGAATTTTTTAAAGAAAAAAGTCTCTTACTGTCAAGTTGGCAGCCGAAGACGCGCGACAAGGCGCTCTCACTCCAGCGTTGACTTCCCCAGGTGTTGCGCTGCTCGTCCTCGCGGCGCGGGAGTGTTCCAAATTTGGCTTGGTACGACAAAAGATTACAACGGATGCAATTCCGTTCACGAGTTTCGCGCTCGCTTTGTAGAATAGAAAAACAACTGATTTTGTACTCGCGGCACCGCACTCCTCCCGCGACCGAACAATAGAATAGAATAGAATAGAATAGAATAGAATTTATTATTGCAAATAAGAATTTACAAAGTGTAAAAAATATATACAATTTTAAAATACATATTTAATTTTGCAATTCTGACTAGTCTTTCTCAGAAGTAATACCTAAATAATACCTAAATATTGCACATGCGTGATATTACAGTCAAAAATATAATATAAAGCAAATATACTAAAAGTAAGTCTTGGAGCTTATAGCAATATCACAGATAGATTTGGTATTACAGCTATTAAAAATGACTAGTTAACAACTTTGTATAAATAAAACTATTCATGCAGAATGTGCGTACAAGAAGCTGCATAGCGGGTGATTGCGCGTGCATGAAGCTGCGTAGCGGGTGATTGCGCGTGCATGAAGCTGCGTAGCGGGTGATTGCGCGTGCATGAAGCTGCGTAGCGGGATGTTGCGCATGCCTAAAGCTTCGTAGCGAGGTCTTGCACATGCCTGAAGCTACTTTTTGGCTGCGCCCTGCGCTATGGCCAGGATGATGAGCGGGACCTGCTAATATTGCGCAAATGTGCGGGAACCCGGCTCTTAGTTCTTTAAGGTACACCGATGACACTTGTACTTCCATGTTACATGAGCTCGATCATCTGCTACTTTAATTGCAAAGTATGCAATGACCGGCTGAATGGACCGAAAATTTGTCATGTTTATTTTGGTGCTTCGGAGGGCCGCGGTAAAATGAGCATACGGATTTTGTTAATTTTCTGAGGGCGCTTTTATAACAGCGGTTCTCTTTATTTTGTCAATGTGCTTTATCTTTATCTCGTTGTTGTGTTGAAATTTGACATTTTTGTTTGCATAATCGATTCCGGTTATTTCGTGTGTGCCCCTTCACTGGTACATGCCGCTAACGGTAACGTAGGATACTCCATATTATTGTCCGAGGGTTTTTCGGGATGTTCCAGTGTTGGAGAACTTCCAACCTGATTATCGCTTTTTTCTATATCCGTATAGGGCGTGAAGTGCAAGCCTATGAGGTGCAAATGGAAGTACGGATTATCCTCGCAGGAGGTGATAGCGCAGTACGTTATTTTTCCGATAGTTAAAGAGAGATGAATACATAAATTTACTTTGAATTCGTGCGCAAAAATATAGGCGCAATCCAACTCTCCGAATTCACTCTATGACTGCAAAATTTCCCTTGCTGCTTCCGACTCTGCACAATTTTCTAGGTGTGGTGAATTTAATAGACAATCTAATGCAGTCATACTGGATTCCATGAGTCTTATAAGCGACCAAAATAAACAATTCCCCGGTGGATCGGCGGGAATATCTGTACAGCGTATTATGTTATTATACTCGGTGCACTACTCTCGCTCCTCGTAGATACGGAACTTGGCTAAATAAGCATCGCACAAGGATGACTGTGAATGTGTCGGATCCTTGAGACGATCAGCATTTATGGGGAGGAATCCCTGCGAAATCCTCCTTTGGTCCATTGATAGCATCAGTAATCCCATCAAAGTCATTATTATCTGTATCATCTATTTTGGAATGTTTTCATTGTCGATGTCCTACTGGTCCTCGAGCAAAAATCCGTTTACAGTCGGATCGTCTTTATCATGACCTTGCTGCGGCTGATTGCTGTTACTGCCTGTTTGAGTTTGCGTGTCGGCTTCCCAGATATTGATTTTCAATCCATTTTTTCCGTTTATTTCTCGCTCCTGGATGTCTATTATGAGCCTAGCTTGCATTTGGTTTAAATCAGGAATTTTAAATGGGTTTTGTTTTCCCTTGGGCTCATTTTCATTGCTCTTTCTGTTTTCCTCACGAGGCAAGTTGTTTCCTGCTGAATGTGTCAAGCGAGGAGCTTTTATGACTTCGATGGATTTTATTTTGGGTTTGCCGTTTGCAGCTGGAGGATTGACTACATCTTGCGTGAAGTTCGGCGTGAATTCGAATAGCTGTTAAGGACGATTAAGAGGTTGAGGCCAGATTGGAATTTTCATTTTGTTTGTCCCGGGTGTGCGTTTGGATGATATAGGCGTGCTTGATGCATTCACTCCATCTTTCATGTTTTCTTTTTTTCTTTCCGCAAATATGCTACGTTATACCATTTCTGATGGTACGGCTACTTTGCGGCTAGGTTTTTGTTTCGAACGTTTTTTTATAATTCTCCTCTACCATTTTCTCATTTTGGATTTGCGCTTCTTCTTTCTCGCAACTCCGATACTGTCCGAATTGTTGCTCCGTATTGTTACTTTTTGCGGCTCCTGTAGTGACAGGCAGCAGTTCTTCGTCAATCCAGCCTTCTTGTTCTTGTTTTTCTGCCATCTTATATAATTCTGCGCGGATCCTTTTGGGATTTTCCTCTCCCTCTGCAATGACTCGATTCCGTCAAAGCGCATCTGCATTGTTTTGGGTTCATTTTTTTTATTGTCATTTTTTCATTTTCGAAAAACGGTTTTTTGCTTTTTTTCAATAACATTGTCCGTAAAATTACTTCGCAAATAATGCACATTAAAAATCATAAAATCATATACATTTTACGATTTAATTTTTTTAAATCGATTGATTCGTTTATTTGCTATAATAAAAAATGTAATTTAAAAAAAAAAATTATATCTTATAAATTAAACATAAAAACCTAAAGAAAAAAATCATAACGTTTTATCACGAGAACTATTTACCATAAAAATTTGAAGTGATTTAGCTATTATTTTCTGAATAAAAAATTTAAAACTGAAAAAAATGAGTTTACTATGTCCAACGATTACGGGAGTACAATTAATTGAATTGCTTTGAAATTTTGTGGAGAAGTAGAGTTTATACACCTGATTTACTGTTTTTGTAGGTATATCTATTAATAAATTTTAAAAACATTTAAGTTTATATTTTATTAATATCTTTTTTTCAATTTTCTCGAGAACGGCTTTTTGTATTGACTTGAAATTTACAGAATTTATAGTTTTTATCATAGTTAATACATGTATAAAATTTGATCAATATACAGTGACTATTTTTAAAGAAATTCAGTTTATTAAGTATGGTGTATTTCTTCGCATTTTAATGTATAGAAAGTAATTAAAATAATATATCATATAAAAAAATACAATCATATTGTGATTGAAAGTACACTTTATAATAGTAAATTTCGGTATTAGGGCGAGAAATGTGCGAGAACAACGCGTGCAAGGCACAATTCAGACAAAAAAACGATAGTTTGAAGACGATATTTTATTTTATCATTAGAAATGAATATAAATAAATTTCAATGAAAAAGATTATTTTATTATTAAATTAAAAAAATGAAATCTAAAATTAAGTTGGAGGAAGCTACGTGCCAATCTATTGGCAGCGGCTTTATATCTACGATACATGACAAAAAAAGTTATTAACATTTAAAAAAATGCGGTCTTTATAAAATTATGAAAAAACTACCGTTCAGATTTTAGCAAAACGTTGTATCAGATCCCGACACAAGCTAAAGAACATTTTGAGTGTTTAAGAGCAATCATTCGTTACTTACAAGCTAAGTAATTAATTAATTTATATAAAAAAACCGTGATGTGACAGCATCGCAACGATGGTTAGATTAGCGTGTTGTTTGAATTCTAGAGGTACATATAAATATACCACCTTCTGTTTTGCTTCGCGACATTGCCACATTTAAACATCACACTAGTCAAATGCGGGAAATCACTCGC
>JAXIUT010039610.1:0-12877 GCA_035586675.1 Eurytoma californica | reverse complement strand
CCAGAAATTATGGTCACAAAATATGGTCAATATTTAGTGACACGATCATCTATTATGGTGGATTTTCTACCAGGGTGTTTGCAGTCTTAATAGATCCTCACAAAAGCATCATCTCAGGTATTCTCATAAGAAATCATATTATCGGTGCATCTATACCGATAAAACTAATCTAAAAAAGTAAAGTGACTTTAATCTAGCGTAGAAAATTACCTCCTTATCAACTCACGAACCGAGGCGCCTGTTTCAAGCGTAATATGGGCAAACAAACGAGGGACGCGGCGTCGCGCGCATAACGCGGAAGATTGAAAATTTGCACAAAAAAAAGAAGAAAAGACCGACTTAGCACACCGTCCCCGGCGCTATCGCCGATTTTCCAATTTCCCGGGGCGCCGGTTAATCTCCCGTGATTTATCCGGCGCGTAGGCGTCTGAGGTGCGCCGCGCTCATGCATGCGAATGCGCGGCGCGAAAGAGGCCAGCGACGAATGTTATCGCCGGGATGTGCAGGGGAGGGGAGGGATACGGGGGAAAGGGGATTCGCGGAATATGGGAATTCGTGATTTTTATACCTTACCGCGGATTTCTCGCCCGAGATGTGGATTCTGCAGTTCAGCCGGCGAGTGCACGAGCGCACGCGGCTGAGTCAATACGAGAGCGCCTCGCGCTTTTTTAACGACTGGAGGAGTTCCTCTTTTACGAATTTGCATTTCAGATGCCGGCGGAGAGCGCGACGAGACACTTTTCTTATGGGGAAAAGTCACATATTTCTTGGATCGAGTACATTTGTACGTTTTTTTTTTTTAAGAAAGAAATTTTTTTAGGACTAGTATTGGTTTATAGTGGGCAATGGAAAATATATTGATGCAGGATTGCAAAGAATTGTGGCAGAAATTTTTTTCGTAAAAATAACTAATAATTACTATAGATGTTTTGCGAAATGTTCTATAAACAAGTTTTTAATAAAATCTTACTCTTCAAATTACTACTGTGAATCCAAGAGCAGACTTATTATTCAAATATATAGTTTATATAGTTACTATAATAATAATAGTTAATAAAGATTTAAAACTATAGTAATCTCTTTTCCTGTACGCTCCTCAGGTCATCGAATGCTGATGAAGTTTTATCTTAGATAAAGATAGACTTGCGACAGTTGCGACAGTCCTTTTTAAATTATAAATATTTAAATTTGCAATAAAAAACTTTTCTATTCTATTCTAATCAAATAAAAAAATAATTTACTTCACTGTCAGTCATAAATTCTTTCAAAAAGGAAAGAATGATACATAATTTACGTAAACATCGTAAAAGTGTCAGCGTGAGGTGTACGTGTAAGACAATCTATTATCCAATGAAAGAGTGAATTAATTTATTCTATATCTTACAATGAATAATAAAGGTTATCACGTCGTCGAATAATAATTTTTGAAGTATACAAACTGCGATCACCGAAGGTGAGGAAAGCAATTCAACTACATTTCGTGCTCGATAAATTTTCATAAACCCACTCGCTGCATTATCCATTGAATAAAATGCTCCCACTCCGAATAAAACTTCATTCCGATGTAATTAATATTTTAACAAACTCGCCGCGCGCGCCAAAACAAATAGTCCAAATTCGTACATATTCAACGCATGAATATTCATCCCCACGTTTTTCCACAGCGGCCCACCCCAGCGACGCGAAATGAAAACATTCCCCGCAGGCCCGTATCTCACAGCCAGCTAAACTAATCCAGATTTAAGAACCGGCCGTAAAAACTAATCGCGACCATCCGCGCGGCGAGGGGAGGGGTCGTCGCTCCTCCGGCGCGCCGTGACAGCGTCGGAGGCGCGCAATAAACCGCGTCGCCGGGCGCGCATCTTAATTAAATCATCCCGTGCGACGCGCGGCAAACAATCGCGGCCCGCTGCGGCCCCGCTAACGGCCCGGGCATTATACCCCCGCTTGATGCGCGCACACCGCGCGCAGTCGATGAAGCTCGCTCGAGGAAGTGCAATGAACGTTACGAGCGGCTTGTCTATAGCGGCCGGCAGGGAGGGGGGCATGGGTGAGTGGGCGTGTGCTCTGTACGTCCGAGCGCAGCGCCTCGGCTTATAACCGAGCTGCCCTTTATTCGTTCCATAACCTTGTTATCCCCCTTTATTCTGGGTGCCTCTCGCGGTACTTTTATTTTCGCAGACCCCCACGCTGGTTCAACTGGAAATCGTCTTATGGCGATCTCCGGAAATTTTTGATGAAATTGAGAAACGGAGTTAAGCTTTATTTGACGGGGAATTGGATTAATCTTTTTTTAGACGAGTCCGCCGTGGCGGAAGGGACTTTGAAAGGGGATCAGTTTAGGATTTGAGCGGGCTGGTGAATAATTGTTGTTCGCTGGATTATTTACGTAGGATTGAAGAAGCGTGGGTGTACTTGTATTTGTGCTTTTTAACAAATTCTTTGATACCACGAAAAAATGTGACAAATATTGATTCGTCGCACTTATTTGTCTAGCATAGTTGAAAGATAAAGGTGAAATGATAACGTTGCGATTGCAACAAGAATTTTCGTAAGTGTTTATTGCATTTAATAGAGAATGTGAAATTAAAACGTCATGAATTTGGATTCCTGTATCACATATTATTATCTATGCTAAGTCAGATAATACTTCGGTACAATTCTATAAATTTTACTATTGCAATCTAATCTGCAGAAATTAAAACCAAATAATAAGAGAAAAATTGGTTTTCTACATTTGACACGATTAGATCGGACTTTCCCGCCTCCCGTGATGATTACATCGAATACTATTCTTACGCTTTATCAATCTCGATGCGTTTGACAGTACGAAGATAATGTGCGGTATAAAAACTGTCGGTTAATTGACAATCGACATCAGTTCCAGTGCTTCTAGTGTGAGAACACAAGTACAAAAAAATATAAATATGTTGGGCAAGTACGTTTTGTCTCTGACCGCCTTAGTGCTCCTCGTCGCTGTGGTGAGCATTCACGCAGCTCCTCAACCACAAGCTCCTGAAGCAGACGTACAAATAGTAGAAGAATTTGAAGATGACTCGTATGAACTGGTGGAGGTTCGCATGAACAAGGTAAGAATTTTCGACTGATTTATAATTATTATTTATTAAACATTTTTTTCTTGCATATTTCCATCTATTCACTATTATTCATGTTCTGAAATGAATGCATGTCACTTATTTTTTTATTTTTTATTTATCATTTGATAAAAGATTTTAATGTTCAATACATTAAGCGATTATTCGTTGCCTAATGCTATTAAAACTTTGATAATCAATTAAATAATGTTGTACAAATCTAATCATTTTTACGAATCTATTTTGCAGTTGATAAAGAAAGTTCTGAAAATCTTAGAGAAAGCCTTCAAGGGTGTTGCTAAACACTGCCTCGAAGGAGCTGCTAAGCACTGCAAGAAATACTTGTACAACCCACCCAAGGCCATCAGCTGCGCCGTAAGTATTTCTTATTGCATTAAAACAATGGTCTTATTCTATTCCTTTCAAAATTAATACTAATCTCATATTTTTGTAGACTGACTATCTCGTTGGTTTTTGCCAAGGTTATTAAAGATGACTGTACTCCTGATGTTTCCTCAATCATGAAGAATTTATCACATACTTGTGAATATTGTAAATTATTGTGCAAAAAAATGTAATTATTGATAACTGACACGAATGTACAAAGTATAAGTAGTTTTTATATTCCAATAAAATTTATAAAAAATAAAAGTTATAAAGAAATTAATTTTTTCTTCGGCACTGACAATTTATCTTTCTCATTCCAACTCCTTTAAATCACAATAAAAATTATATACGTCTGATGATTAGAGCAAATAGATTACAGCAACAAAATAATTTAAATTCCATTTTAGTTAGAAAGTATTCAATATTTTTAAATAGAAACATACAATAAAAAACTGTTTTATTTTTGCAAATACTATTTTTATCTCTTAATGAATTCAGTAATTAATCTATGCTAATTCAATGTCGTAAATATTTCTAAAGCTCGTATGTAGATTAAGTAGTTTGAATTTTTCTTAAATTATCAGATAACAAAAAATTCTGAAACAATAAATAATTAAACTTTGTCACGATTATAAAGTATCGTCAATTTTTAAGTAATAAGTTATTACTTCAAGTTAAATAAGTAGTTTTACATTGAAAAAGGTTGCGTTGTATTGACGTAATTATTAAATGCACTTGTTCATCTTTGGATTCATACACAGTACTTTATATTAAATACGTCAATTTTCTGTACTTCTTTGATGATGCATGCACAGTAAATTAATTTGTGATTCCCCGCTTTTAAATATAACATTTAAAGTGGTATTGCGGTTTTCCTTATCAAAAGGTAAATTTAAGCAATGTATAAACATAATCTCTGTGAAGTACCCACTTCACATTTTTCCTGCCTGTATTCGTATAAATGCAGCTGTTAACCGAGAATCGATATGTTACATTTATGTGACATATTTATACATTTTTCATCCTATTTTTCTCCTAGAATTTTGAACGGAATGACTTGAAATTGAAACCACACGTTCCTTGCACCAACGCGGAGGGCAACAAAGAGCGCTTTTTTCGAAAATTTGTTTTAGTCTTGAGAAAAAGAAGAAAATGTCGATGTCGATACGGCAGATTCCTACCCCTGGGGTTCACGTCCCCAACATAATTGGTCCGTTTTTTACGTATTGCAGTGTACACATGTCGAAACCGTAGCATTCAATATTCAATAAATATGAACAATATTCACTTTCTGAGATTTTTAATTTATTTTATTTATTTATTTTTTATATGTATTGTAAATGCAATTTTATTTAAATAACTATTTTTTGCTCAGGTAATTTCATTAACAATTACTTCTTTTAGAAGTTTGCTACAATACTAAACTATACTAAAAAAATACATTATTTTATCATTTTTGATTCATAACATCGCAAATGAGGGTACTTCTATTAATCGTAATTAAAAGGAAAGCACAGAAGCTAGCTGTAACAATACTTGATAAGGATATACCTAATGTTTTTATTTTTTAATGAGGCAGGTATCTAATTTTTAATTCCCCTGTTTGATTATTGGGTTATCAAAATCGGTGAATTCAAACGGTATCCACAGACAATCTCTTGTGAAGCACCCACTTCATCGTTTTCCTGGCACCATTCGTATAAATACCGCAGATTAATCGAGGATCGACATCAGTTCCAGTGTTTCCAGTGTAAAGACACAAGGTAGCAACAATCCTCTGAAAATGTTCGGCAAATACGCTTTGTCTCTGACCGCCTTAATGCTCCTGGTCGCTGTGGTGAGTATTCACGCAGCTCCCGAACCAGAAGCTGTTGAACAAAACGTACAGACGGTAGAAGAATTCGAGGATGACTCTTATGAATTGGTGGAAGTGCGCATGAACAAGGTAAGAATTTTTTAATGATTTAATAATTAATATTCTTATTTAATAAATTTTGTTTTCTTATATTTTTAATATATTCACTAAACTTGAAATTTTTATTGTATAAGTTTTAAATTATGTATCTTTAATTAATTTTATGGAACTATTTTACAGATTATGAAAAAAGTTCTTTATTATTTTATTTTTTGAAGACCTTGTTAAAATTATTTTTTTAAATAGCAAACCTAATCCTTTTTACGGTTCTATTTTACAGATTCTGAAGAAAGTTCTGAAAATCCTTGAAAAAGCTTTCAAAGGTGTTGCTAAAGACTGCCTAGAAGGAGCTGCCAAGAAGTGCAAAAAGTACTGGTACAACCCACCCAAAGTCATTAATTGCGCCGTAAGTATTAATAATATAAATATCGATTTACATATCCTATTATATCTAAAATTATTGATAACTTCTTTTTTTATTTTTCCAGACTAAATACATTTCTGGTTTCTGCCAAGGTTATTAAAGATTATTCTAATCTTCTATGTTCTGAATAAAAACATACTCAAATTCGCAATGTACAAATAAATTTTAACAGTATCTACGATTTTTGTAAATATTATTGTTTTCAAATTAATTAATTAAAAATTTTACTTATTAAAGTAGTTTTGTACAAATTTATGTAATATAAATAGTTTCGAATAAAAGTACTTTTTAACTAATCTGATCAATTATTTTACAATTATGGAAATTGATTACCTGTTATAATAAAATATTTAAGCAGTATATTAATAATAGACTCCGCTTAAATTGCTGCATCATTAATGCAGATAAATTTCAACAAAACTGCAGCAAAATTCGAGAAAAGTTAAATGAAAAAGTGACCACCAGAGATATCAATCAAAATTTACCGTACATATTTCAGTAGTTTAAAATTAAAATTAAATTCCTACTGCATCGCACTAAAAATAACCAGAGTCAGAGCTACCGCTTCCTTCGCAGTACTTACCTCGAAACCGGGACTCGGGATTGTTCGCGCGTTGCATCGAGCGGGGAAAATTGCCGGGCATGATCGGGTAACGCGAGCCTTCCGTTCCGTATCATTTCGCGCGTGGGCAAGCCGCGCGAGCGACGCGATCTTTCATTTCTCGCGGAGAGTCGTTTGCGGCGATCGCGTGCCTGCCCGCGATACAACGAAATTAAAAGATCCGCCCGCTGTGTGCGTGCCCCGCCAATTTTGCCACACGGGCATCGGAGATGCATTTATCTCCGACCGGTTTTTCCTCGCTCGAGTCGATCGCTCTTTTCACTGAATAATTGATGGGTTATGAGTGATCGAATAAAGTTGCTTTACAAAAGAACAATGTGCTTGTTGACGATTAAATTTCTTTTTTCTTAAACAGAAAGAAAATTGCACATGTTTAAGTTGAACTTTATTTAATTTTATTAAATTTTAATAAGTATTTTCATTATTATCAGCTTCTATCTGCGTATATCTATGATCTTTGATGTATAGATATCAGATTGAGAAGATTCTGGAATGTGTAGGATGAAATATTGAACAATTCACGTGCAATCGTTTGCCAGTATGTCTTTTTAAGTTATGTTAAATTAATTTTTAGCTAGTAATTGTCAGAAAACTAATCAGTTTCGGTCATTCAATTAACGGGCAGGTCTATAAATGAAAAACTTTTCATTTATATGTGATATAATTTGCGGATGGATTTTAGATAAGTTCGTCAAATCTATTTTATCGTATTCAAGAATTTTTACGTTTATCCCATCCATTAATTTCAAACCACTTAATTCCAAGCAGAGTAAAAGATTGATTAAACTCCGCGCTAAAAAGATATATCGCGTTAAGAATTTGGAACAAGTCGGCGTTGAAGAATCTCGCGGAAGCTGAGAAAGGCATCGGCGAGGCGATCTCGGAGTCATGTTTAATTGGATATAAACGGGGAGACGGCGGTGAATTCAATTTCGTCGGCATTGATTTTCGATGTAAAAGCGGCGCGGCGCTTCGCTTTTGAAAAAGCCCCGCCGAGCGAGTAATTAATCTCATTACGCGAGAATCTCGAAGACGACGACTGCCAATTACCGACTCGGAAATTATCCGTTATGTACTTCTAATTCGATTGTCGTCTTACACTGGCTTACGTCCCGAATCTCGTAATCGCAAATCGTTAGACGGTAGGTAATGAAATACTGTATATTACAAATTTTACTTTAAAAGGAAATGTTAAGTTCTGCAACGAAACAATCATGAAAACAAAATTTTTTACGATTTTTCTCACTAATGCACGTTTAAAAGTTTTCTATACTAATAATAGTGCTACTGTTCTATTACGACGTCAGAGGTAAGAGGTACGATCGTAAACGGTACAATAATGCACAACTTGTTTTTAACTCAGATGAATAATCCTTTTATTTTCTTTATAATAAATTTTACAAGAAGCTATAGCTATTTATTATTCAAATACTTTTTTCAAGCAGCAATTTTTTCATTAAGTACATATTTATTGAGACCGGATGTAGAACCGAATACTCTTTAAAACAATAACTCGAAAAAATACTTTAATCTCAAAGTAAACAATTTTTAGAGATTATCAATAAAGCAACGTCGCTGAAGCACCTCGTCCAGAAAACCTTCCCAAAATAGAATGAAGCTGTAACCACATAACCGAAGAAAATTCAATAATCTTATCTTATCGCCAGCCGAGGGCGGTAATCCCCCCCAAAAAAAATAATTTTCCCGCCTCTAGTCTTTAACGCCGCTCAAAATTGTTCCTTTATCTCTCTTCCGCATTAAAGGCGCCGCGCTATCGCCTCCCGGCGTACGTACGTATCTCGGGACCAAATAAAGCGTCGCTGGCGCTCGCGAGCCGACAAATTTGCGAGCGATAATGAAGGCGATCGCGGCGGGCGACCTTGGACGTGATCGGAAAGCTCGATCGGCCCGGCGGATATGCTAATGCGCGAAGAGGCCTGGGAAAGACCCGCTGAAAGAGACGCGGTTTCGAATAATTTATCGAGAAATTCCCGGACTGCCCAGGCGCGCGCTTTACGGCTACCCAGGGATCGAGCCTTATCGATGGTATGCGCTTCTTTCCTTTTTTTTCTCGTCCGGGCCATTGTACCCTCCCTCGGGGGATTGACGGCGAATTCCGGCAGGGAAGAATTCTGGATCTATGATTTAATCGCGATGCAGCGAGATTGGAAAACGACCGATTTATTAGAAGCGAAGGGAAGCTCGGGGGCTTTTTTACCGTATTCCAAGTGGCTTTTTGGATTGCATTTGGAGAATATTTTATTTGTAATATACATATTTATGGAGACGTGAGATCAGTTTTCTAAACGCTAAAAGTTGGTAAACATCGGATTTAACTGATTCCATGTCTTGTATACGATAGAAAGAATTAAAATAATCTGACACTTTGGAAATATCGAATAAGAATATAAAAAACTCGAACGACCAGAATGAACCAATTATTGTCTCGACACGGATAAAATGTGGAAACAGGGGAATATTTTGAAATTCCCTCCTTACAATGTTTATAAACACGTGTCAGTATGTTGATGTGAACTCATCAGTGAAGCGGCAACTCGATCTAGTTAAACCTTCTAAACATAACTAACTAAAGTCAAAACAATCGAGTAATATTACATTCATTTGTATGCTCATTTATATTTCTCAAAAACTTTTTTTATCTTTGCATACCTTCGTACACAATTTTATGGAAATAAAATCATTCTTGCAATAGTACGACTAAATGCTGCGTGTCACAGCGGAGTATGTAAGTCGAGCTGACTGAAAGTTCATGCTTTGCGCATCCTTCGTGAAGACTCTGTCAGCCTGTTATCTGGCATGAAAAATTGTTAGAAAAGGATAAGAGTCTTCTGTCAGTCTGTTTTCACCGGGAAGAATTGCTATCTCGCATGAATGTGATGGGATATAAAAATATTTTTCATGAAAGCTACTAAACACATATTATTTCTTGTAGTCAATTAACTGCACAGACACCCTAACATGATGAACTCATTATAAACCTTCACTCGCTTTTTCCACCTCAAAAGAAGGCAATCTATTTCGTTAAAAATATTTACATTTCGATTTTCAATGACACCACTACTATTTATACCACAAAGCCCCGACTCCCAAAATAAATGAAGCATCCCCAAGAAGAACCAAAAAAAAATGACGTCCCCTTCCTCTTATTTTTCACCAGCGCGAAAATGACTGCGATCACGACGCGAGAGTCGCTAAAAACCGGCGGCGCTCAAGCCGCACACTCGAGCCCCGGGAGGGGGCGGGCGTGCCATTATCGCATCGGCGCCGCGCGTAAAAAATGCAGCCGAGCAGCGCGTCACTTTCGGGGCGAGATTGAGAAACGAGCGCGCGGCGCACAATGCTGCCCGCCGAAAATACGTCGGCGGCCGCCCGACCGAGATAAGGCGCCGTAAAAAATGCACGGGAGGGGCTTTCAGGCTGCCTTTCACGCGCCGCGCTCAGCCCACCCACACTGGGTCAGACCGGGGCTGCCGACGCGCCAGCGGGATGACCGTACACCCCGCCTCGTGAGCGAAAAACCTTCAGCACGGGATTGTCTTTAAACGCTTGAGTGTGTTTAACTTGAGATGTGCAATTATATTTCAATAAAAAAATAAAGCTTTGAAAAAATCGCATTACGGATAATTATTTTTTCAATTATTTTGCCCGGGTATAAAAAGTTGAGAGAGATTATTTTTAAAATAAGAGAAACTCGATTTTACAATTGCAAGCCTATTACAGTGTGAAGAATCCCATTCAAATATTCTCTAACGTAGAGTTTGACAAGCAATTCAAGACGTGCGTAAGGAATTTCCAGTTCCGGTACATATGCAAGAGATGAGAATTCTCACGCATCCAACTTTCATCGAACTTCTATTGAAAAATACTGTATAAGTCATCTGAACCTTTTTTCAAGAAAGAATTTATCCGCGTACTATAATTACATACTTTTTACACTAGCTAATTTATGATAACTACGCTAAATACAGCTTACGATTTTTCGTAAATAAATCTTTATGAGGGATAAAACGTAGAAAATTTGGTCATTATTTAAAAGAAGCCAGAAATATAAAATAATAAAATAAAAAAATTTCATCAACTAGTAAATCAAGTACATTTAATAAAAAGGACCCTCCATAATATTCTGTTCTACATTCGCTCTTAAATCACACCTCTCCCGCCTCCTCATTTTCACTAACGCGTTAAAGATGGACAAAAAGAGTGAGAAATCGGGTGCGCGCCCGGAAAATTTTTCGCATAATCCCGCAGGTAAGCCGCAGGCGCGTGGCCCGCCTTTCTTCCGCCTCCCTCTGCTGGGGAAAATTAAAAGCGCAAGTGTAAGGAGAAAAGATGTACCCCGGAGGGGTCGGTGCGGCCAATCTCATTAGAGGAGGAAAGAGGACTCGAGTGACGAGGGGGGAGTAAGAATGGCGCGGGGGAACACGTCGAGGGGGAACGAGAGGAGCCGACGACGGCTGTTCTCGCGCTAAAGATTCCTGCGTCTCGCTTCCGGCCTCGGCCTTTAATTAAGGCGCCGCTTCGCGAACCGCTGGTCGTCGGGATTCGAGGAGCGCGGAGGACCCGAGCGCGAAATTCGCGAACGCAGCGCTCGTGCACCGAGAGATTTAGCGGTCGCCGGAGAGACGTGGGTGCTGCCTGCAGAGGAATAATTGGCTTTTTGTTACTGACAGTGTTAACGCACTATGTTAATTTCATATTCATCATTTTAATATTTAGATAATCTAATAAGATAACCGATTTGCATTTTGGTCTTTTGTTTCAGAAAGTATAATTATATTGTAATATCAACATTACTAAATAATTTCATCAAATTTAAGCTTCAAAATTAAAATTATATGGAATGGCCAGAATGATTATGATATAGTAAATTAACTCGCCAGGAAGTTTGTTAATAACTAAGATTTATTTACTTTCACTACCCATACATTTCAATTGAAATGAATAAATCATAAAGTATTAATAAACTGGCTGGTCTGTAATTATCCCTCTACCCGATTAGTATAATCTTCACAATCCCTATATTAATATTCATACACAACACGCAGAAATATCCACCTCTAAAAAAAAGGAACGCGTTAATTCGTTTCTAATATTAACCGTAATCAAATCTCCAAATCGTCGATAAACTAACAAAAAAAGTATAGTGCATCGAGAGGCTTCAATCCGTCGATCATCCGGCCTATTTCGGTCTAATCCCACGGCGCCATAACCAAACATCCGTCGAAAGCGTCAGTCCCCAGCAGATCTGCCTGCGGGGCGATAACGTGGTCGTCTATTTCGGTGCGTCCACAGGGCGACCCGCCCGCCGGCTCGCATGAATGAACCGACGGATCCATTGTCGGGCGTCCGTCAAGGCGCCGCCGCCGCAGCCGGATGCGCGTGTCCGCGAGAAAAATCCGGAGACCCCGCGGCTCCGGGTTTATTTCCGTCCGGGTAAATTTGTCCCGCGCCGAGCGACGATTCCGGGTGCGCCGAGCGGCGGCGATCGAACGCGCGCGCGCATAAAGCACCCGAAAGGGTAGTTATACGTACGCGTCTGATGAGGAAAAAAAGTAAACGGGATGTTGAGCGTTTTTTGCACGGAGTTACGTAGCTCGTGTTTGCATGCGGTCGGGTGACGTGATACGGCATGTCGGGGTGTAAGGCGACACTTGGAGATTTTGTTCCGCTGATGCGGGCGGGCTTTTTTGCCGAGAGCTTGAGTGGAATTTCAGTGACGATGCACGTTACACGTGGGTGTTGGAATTTTATATTTGCATATAGAGGGTTTTGCGGTAACGATGTTTTTGCATCATGAACGTCAGTATTTTCTATTTTACTGTGTAAACTACTGCGCATACACTTTAAATAAAAGATAATAATAATTTAGTGATCAGATTAAGTTTCCTCTATTGCATTATTCAGAAAAGTAGTTTGCTATTTTGTTCTTTGCAAAGATACGACTTTGCGCACGCTTTCTCAAAATTAGCTGCGTAAAATCGTACCTTGCACACGTTGTATCGAAAAATATAGTTCGATATATGAGCAAGGAGGTGATTTTAGGCTAAAAATTACATTCTCGCACTTGTATCGAAATGTACTATTATACGTTGATGTTCGAAAAGTACTGCTGCACACAAGTTATTAATTTTGCTGTACGTGAAGTACAACTGCGCCAACTTACTGAATTATAATTAATTATTTAAAAGATTCCTTGCAATAAATAGTAATTTTTGATGTAAGAATGACGATGACACAATTTATTCATTACATTTAAAGAAAAATACTGCGAAAATAGGTTAGGAAAAATTACTATTTTTTTCATAAAAGGGTGACCTACTCGACCTAGTAACGATGTTTACTAAACTCGTAACAATTTTTACTAAACTAGTAGCAATTTTTATTTAAACTTTTGTAATATCTCATAGAAGTAT